>PVHX01002538.1:0-18488 GCA_004024805.1 Geosciurus inauris
AAAAAAAAAAAAAAAACACTTCGTTGAACATCTTTGGATATGTATATCTTTGTGTTCATATCTGATTATATTTTAGGATAAAGTTTTAGAAAAAAATCAAGAAGTAGTGTATGTGGGGCTGGGATTGTAGCTCAGCGGTAGAGCGCTTGCCTCGCATGCGTGAGGCCCTGGGTTCGATCCTCAGCACCACATACAAAGCAATAAAATAAAGACACTGTGTCCATGTACAACTAAAAAATATTAAAAAAAAAAAAAAAAGAAGTAGTGTATGTATTTTTTCCTTTTCTTTCTCTTGTCTGTATCTGATTGTTATCCTGCCAGGTCTACTTCGATTTGTGTCTGTCCATATCACAACAGTATTTAAACTCTATGACACGTTAGCTCTTACCTGAACAGTTGGTGTTTATTTCCATTCTTGTCCCTTGTTCTCCATGCATCAGTCAGAATGATCTTGAAGTGGAAACCAGCTATTTTTATTCCCCTCCTAAAGCATTCAGTGGCATCTTATTTCTCGAATAAACCCCAAATTTAATAAAATCAATATTATTAAGGTCCTGCCTGATCTGACTGTATTCCTGTTTCCCAGCGCAGGCCTTTGTGAATGTGCAATAAGTCTTTGAAGGAATAGTGAATGAAGGGAAATTATTAGACCTAAGGGAATTATATTGGCTTTTGATACATATTACTGAATTAGTAAAGTAGATGAGTTTTAATTTTTTCAGATTCTCTCTGGCTCAAGACATTATTAGCCTTTTTAAATCTTTGCCAGTCTGATAAGAAAAGGTCTTATTGTTTTAATTTGTATATTTTTGCTAGTGGGGTTAAACATTTCTTTGTGCAGTGTCTATTGGGCATCCTGTTTTCCCAATGGGATGTTTAGATTTTCTTATAACGATTTATAATGTCTTAAGGATGTTAGCCTTTTATGATGCATATATAGTATATCAGTTATCCACTGCTATTTAAAAAACTACCTCAAAACCTAGTAAAATATGTGTAGGTTGGTTGGACAGTACTTTTGTTCTAATCTGGATTCACTCATGTGTTTTCATTTGCTTGGCTGGGTTCATCTGATGTGTGTGTCTGCTTCCTCCTTTCCTCCATCTCTCCCTTAGTAGTAGCATCCTTCTGAGGAGAGCTTATCCCAGAACTCATACAAGTTCTTATCAAACTTTCCCTTATATCCTGTTTGCTTATGTCTCCTTGTCAGTGCAAGTCACATGGTCAAGCCCAGAGTCAGTGCTGGAGGAGACTAAACAAGGTAATATCAAGAGGTGTGATTAATTGGAGGCCATGATGTAAAGTCTACTACATGTATCTACTGAATTGTCACTTGTGTTTCTACTGAATTGTCACTTTGGTTTGTTTTGGTATGAAAGTTTTAAAATTTCATGCTAAATCCATTGTTCTATAGTTTCTGCCTTTGATGTCGTGCTTTTTCTAACCTAAAATTATGTATTTATTTACCTAATGTTTCTGTCGTTGACACTTGTGGTTTCATTTATGTGTAAATTTAAGCCATCTGAAATTACTTTTGTTGTAAAATGAAAGGTTAGTATCTAAATATAAATATGTTTATATATATTAAATATGTTTTGTTGAACAATTCATTCTTTCCCATTGATTTGACATACCTTATTTGTTGCATACTGAATTCCCATTAGTGCTTAGATCTGTTTCTGGAGTCATTAATTATCTAAATCTACACTACTATTTCATGATTTTTTTTGGGAGGAGTGGTACTAAGGATTGAACTCAGGGGCACTTGACCACTGAGCCACATCCCCAGTCCTATTTTGTGTTTTAATAGAGACAGGGTCTCACTGAATTGCTTAGCGCCTTGCCATTGCTGAGACTGGCTTTGAACTCGTGATCCTCCTGTCTCAGCCTCCCAAAGTGCTAGGATTACAGGTGTGTGCCACCGTGCCCAGCTATTTTATGATTTTTTGTTGTTGTTTTTCGGGGGTGTTGGAGATGGAACCCAGCACCTCAGGTATGCTGGGCAAGTGCTCTAGTACTGAGCTACACCTCTAGCCTTTTCATTGTTTAATTACTCGAATTTTATAATAACAAAAGTGAGGGAAATTATCCTGTTTTCTTATTTTTCTTTTTTAAATTTTGTAGTTGCAGACAGACACAATACCTTTATTTTGTTTTATTTATTTACTTTTTTGGTGTTGAAGATTGAACCCAGGGCCTCACATGTGCCAGGCAAGCACTCCATCGCTGAGCTCCAACCCCAACCCCTGTTTTCTTATTTTTCAAAGTTTGATTTGCTATTCTGTTTAATACATTTTTAGATTAGTTTTTGAATTATGTCAATTTAAGCCAATAAAAACGAAATAAAAAAGAAAATGGTATCCCCTCAGACCCTTTGGGATTTTTAATAACATTGTATTAAATTAATAGACTAACATGGGTAGGTGAGAGAATTGGTCCTTTTAATAGTACTGGGTTTTCCTTTTTTGTTTTTCATTCAGATTTTTAAATTTCATTTTTAGTAAAGTCCATTATTAGTTCCGAGTTTATTAGGTTTGATGTAGTATCTTTACAGAAGTTCTTACGTGTTTAGAAATTAAATGCATGGTTTTTGTTATGTAAAACTGTGATGTTATCATAAATATATCTCTTCTAATTTTTCATTTTTAAAGCATAAAGCTTGTGTTTAAAATTTTCCTTTGAGCCGGGCGCGGTGGCTCAAGCCTGTAATCCCAGCACTCAGGGAGGCTGAGACAGGAGAATCGCAAGTTCAAAGCCAGCCTCAGCAATGGCGAGGTGCTAAGCAACTCAGTGAGACCCTGTCTGTACATAAAACACAAAATAGGGCTGGGGATGTGGCTCAGTGGTCGAGTGCCCCTGAGTTCAATCCCCAGTACCAAAAAATAAAAATAAAAAAAAATTTTTCCTTTGGTTTAATTAACTTAATTCCAGTGTTGGTATTTATATTCCCATTTTCTTAGAGTTTTAAAAATATGATACATAATAATTATTGATTACTTACTGCCTGAAAAGCTTACATATGGATTCATTTGTTACTCCTCCAACAGCTTAGAAATTTCCAACTGTTGTTATACCAATTTTCTACATAAGGAAACTGAGGCAGAGAGTTTAGGGACTTGTTCATTATCACCCAGCTAGTAAATAGTGGAATTGGGATCCCATATCAGGCAGTGATTTTTAACGGTAAGCTCTTGTGTCTCTCTGTAATGGTTAACTTTATGAACTGAACTGCATTTTGATGTTTGAAAGTATTTTCCTTGTGATTTATATATGAGGTCTTTTATTTTCTCAAAATAATTGGTATAAGAACAAAGCCGTGGGCTGGGGCTGTGGCACTGGGTTCGATCCTCAGCACTACATGTAGATAGATAAAATGAAGGTCCATTGACAACTAAAAATATTAAAAACAAACAAACAAACAAACAAAGCCGTGTAGAATGAATTAACATAGAACATTTCAGAGATAATAGTTTGTTGTGGGGTGGGGAGAGAAGCCTTTGTGCATTTAATCTTGCAAAGTAAGACAAAATTATGAAAATGTTCATGTTATGGTTGCAATCGTGTGTCAAATTCTTAGAATGGAAGAAAATAAATCAAGTGTGGTTTGCTTAACTTTTTTTTGCATTTTTTTTTCTGACAGAATTGCAAAGTAGCAGGAAGCTATACATTTGTACGTTCTGGTAAACTTTTCCAGTATGATAAAGTAATTTTTAATGTGGGCATGGTGGCACATTCCTGTAATGGTAGTTACTCAGAGGGCTGAGACTAGAGGCCTGAAAATTCAAGGTTAGCTTGGGCAATTAATTTAGTGAGACCTAGTCTTGAAAAGGCCTGGGGATGTAGCTCAGCAGTGTTACCTAGCTTGAATGAGATACTAGGCTCCATTCCCAGTAAGAGAAAAAAAGTTATTTTTGCGAAAGTACTCAAGGCTTCATTAGTTTTTCTAGGACTAGTACTTTTTTCAGATGATTTTTTTTGACCTCCTAGTAATCTCATCTTTGTTAGTTTTCTCCAGTTATGAATTGATTATATCAGCTAAAATATCTTCAGCTGCAAATACTATAAGTGCTTAAATTTAAAGAAAATTTATTTCATATAATTGGAAGTCTACAGGTAGTGTAGGCTCCACATAAGACTACATTCAACAGCTCACTGTTTTTGAGCACCCATGTCTATTTGTCATTTTTAAAAAAAAATTTTTATTTTTTTAGTTGTAGATGGATGTGATATCTTTATTTTATTTATTTTTATGTGATGCTGAGGATTGAACCCAGTGACTCACGCATGCGGGGCAAGCACTCCACCACTGGGCCACCGCTCCAGCCCCTATTTGTCATCTTTGATGTTTTGTTTAGAAGCAGGAAGGCTTTAGGGTTTTTAGGCTTCACACATTCAGACCTAGTAATTCTTGGAGGAAGTAAGACTATCACTTTTTGTGTTTCTATTTAAACCCTAGAATTATAAATTTATATAAAACTAAAGGCATAAATCATTAGTGAACATCCAGCTTGGTGAATATGTATATGACCCTGTATAGCTGTCAACCAGCTTGGATATAGAACATACTTATCACCTCATTAAGTTCTCTCATGTCTTTTCCCAGTCAGGGTCCTTCTCAGAATTTCATTTTTGTTAGTGGCTTTGCCATTGGTTGGAAATGGTTGGAAAGTTGTCATCATTTTCAATGACTTCATAAACGACTGCAATTTTCTTTTGTTTTAGAATGACATTTGCTTTCCTGGTAAATTCTTTTTTTTTTTTAGTTATAGATGGGACACATCTTTATTTTATTTATTTTTATGTGGTGCTGAGAATGGAATCCAATGCCTCACATGTGTGAGGCAAGTGCTCTGCCACTGAGCCACAACCCTAGCCCCAACTTCTGGGAATCTTAGAACATTTGTATTAAGAGCCTTACATCTGTTTTGTCCTATATAACATTTTTACATATATTTTTCTGGATTGTCTATAATTTCTTTTATTGGTATATTGTCCCCATTCAATCTGTTGTCTGTGCAGTAGTCAGAAAGATTATTCTGAAATTCAGGTTTGATCAGCTCAGCCTGCTTCCATGTCTTCTGTTGCTCTTAGAATTAAGATCAGGCTCCTGCTTATCAGGGCCTAAGTCCAATGTGATTCTCCTTTTTGTGATTCCAGAGCTAGTAAAATGGCCCAATAACAGAGATTCTGAAAAGTCACTTTTAAATAAATAAAGATGTGCTTGGACATAACCTATTAGTTCAGCAGGGAAGAAGTGTCCATCAGTTTTCAAGAGCAGTAGAGCAGTACGTGGGCCAGGAGGGTAGGGGCAAGTTCATTCATTTTTCGTTGATTCCCTTCTAAATAATTTTTTTTTTTTAGTTGTCAATGGACCTTTATTTTAATGTGGTGCCAAGAATTTAACCCAATGCCTCACACATGCTAGGCAAGCGCTCTACCACTGAGCTATGATCCCAGCCCCTTAAATACTTTTTTCCTCATATAATATTTAAAATTTCCTCTGCTCTTAATTACAGCAGATTGCCAATGCTATTTTTTCATTTTAAATTTTAAACTTTTTTTTAAGTACTGGGGATTGAACCCAGGACCTTATGCATGCTAAGCATGCATTCTGTCACTGAGCTGTACCCTCAGTCCTGTGTGTGTATGTGTGTGTCACACACACACACTTGTATATATTTGTATGTGCATATGTATACTTTTTTTCTTTTTCCTTTGGTGTTGGGTATTGAACACAAGGGGCACTCTACCACTGAGCTGTCACAGCCATTTTAATTTTTTATTTTGAGACAGCTCTAGGCTGGCCTAGAACTTGTGATCCTCCTGCCTCAGCCTCTTGAATAGCTGGGATTACAAGTATGCACCACAAGCCTCTAGTATTTTTAATTGGCAAATCATAGTTGTATTATATTTTTAGAGTACAATGTGATGTATGTAGTAAACAATGTGGAATGATTAAATCAAACTAATATATCTATCACCTCACTTCATTATTTTTGTGGCTGATAATTTGAAATTTATTGTTATTTTGAAATGTATAATAAATGTTGTTACTGACTAGTCACCTAGTTGTGCAGTAGATCTCACGTCAGTGTTAACTTTTTTTTAAAATTTTTTTTTAGTTGTTGATGGATCTTTATTTTATTCATTTATTATTTATATGTGGTGCTGAGGATCGAACCCAGTGCCTCATGCATGCTAGGCAAGCGCTCTACCACTGAGCCATAGCCCCAGCCCCGTCAGTGTTAACTTTATATTGTTCCAGTAAAGTGTTATTTTATTTTACTTAAAGAAAAATGTCTCCTAATACTATATTTTTATCTTATACTCTTCTGGATATGGAAGTTTTTCAAGGTTTTTTGTTTGGGGCACAGATAGTCAAGTTTAGTAGGCTCAGCATTGACTCTAAAGCTACTTTCTGCAATTTATTGGCTGTGAAACCTTGACTATCCCAAACCTCATTTTTTTTTCTGCAACATGAGATTAATAATCATTTGCCTCCTTTTGAGAATTACCATACTAAGTTTAGAGAATTTATAGATTTGGAATTGGCTCACACAATTGTGGGGTATGATAGGTCTGAAATATATCAGACAGATCAGCGGTCTGGAAATTCACATGATTTGATGTTGAATTGGGAGTTTGAAGTTTGTAGCAAAGGCTGGGTATGGCGGTGCACGCCTATAATCCCACCTACTTGGAAGACTGAGGCAGGAAGATTGCAGGTTCATAGCCAGAGCACTGAAGTGAGTCCCTGGCTCAAAATGAAAAGGGCTAGAGTGGGGCATGGTGGCACATGCCTGTAATCCCAGCACTTTGGGAGGCTGAGACAGGAGAATTGCTAGTTCAAAGCCAGCCTGAGCAATGGTGAGGCGCTAAGCAACTCAGTGAGACGCTGTCTCTACATAAAACAGAAAATAGGGTTGGGGATGTGGCTCAGAGTTGAGTATCTCTGAGTTCAATCCCTGGTACCAAGAAAGAAAAAGGCTGTAGTGTGACTCCATACTGCCTTTGGTGCTGCCAAAAAAAAAAAAAAAGAGGGCAGGCCAGTAGTCTGGAAACTCGGGCAGGATTCCTATGTGATAGTCTTATTTATTTATTTATTTATATTTTTATTTATTTTTATGTGTTGCTGAGGATCGAACCCAGTGCTTCACGCATGCGAGGCAAGCACTCTACCACTGAGTTATAATCCCAGCCCCTATGTGATAGTCTTGATTCAGAATTCCTTTCTTTTATTTTCTAGCTTCTGGTGTTTGGTGGTAGTCCTTGGCATTTCCTGACTTATAGCACTCCATCTTCTGCTCCTATGGTCACATGACAACTTGTTCTTTGTGCCTCTGTATAAATATGACATTTTCCTTTTATAAGAACACCAGCCAAACTGGATTAAGGGTCTGTCACCCTATTCCATCTTCAGTAACCCTGTTTCTAAATAAAGTTACATTCTGGGGTACTGAGGGGTAGGACTTAAACTTTTAGTGTTTTCCTTTGGGGTGTGTATCACAACTTTGATCTCATTCACCTCACCCTTTATTTAGATGAACTGAAAGATATAGAAGGAAACTTTCATATGCATGTTTCCTTATATATATGCAAAGAATACACACTGAGCTATTAGAGCTAATAAATGAATTTGGCAAAGTTGTTTTTATACAACAAATCAGTTTTATTTCTATACAACAGCAAGGAATCATCCAAAAAGGAAATTAAGAAAAGCAATTCTATTTATAATAGCATCTAAAGGAATAAAATACCTAGGAATAAATTTTACCAAAGAGGTGAAAGACTTGGGTACTGAGCCCTACATTTTCTGGAAGAAGACCCAAATAAATGAAAAGATCTGTGCTCATGAATTGAAAGACTTCTTATTAAGATAATAATAGTACCCCAGGTGATATACAGATATGGTGCAATCCCTATCTAAATCCCAATGATGTTTTTTGCAAAACTAGAAAAACTCATCCTAGAATTCTTATGGAGTTTTAAGGAATTACACATAGCCAAAATAACCTTCAAAAACAAAAAGATTGGAGGACTCATACTTCCCAGTTTTAAAACTTACTAAAAAGCTACAGTAATTAAAGCAATATAGTATGGTTTAGAGATAGACCAGTGAATACAATAGCAGCTCAAAAGTAAACTTACATATTTAGGTCAGTTGATTTTCTTTCCCCTTCCCCCTACTTCTTTTCACAGTGTTGGATATTAAGCCCAAGGTCTTGCACATGCTAGACAAGTGCTCTACTACTGAGCCTGGTCAGCTAATTTTCAGTAAGAGTGACAAGACTATTTAATGGGAAAGGATATAATATTTTAAACTAGTGATGCTGGGAAAATGATAATCCCATGTCTTTTAAAAGAGATTTTAATGTTTTTTTCCCACAATATCAATATCTACCTTGAAATCAGAGTTTGAATCTCTCAGCACTATGGATATCTGGATTGAGATAATTTTGTGTTGTGGGCTGTCCTATGAACTAAAAGATGTTTAGCAATATCCCTGGTCTCTACCTACTAGATTCCAGTAGTACAATCTTCAGCCTTTTGCTCTAGTAGTGACAATCAAAATGTCTCCAGACATTGCCAGATATTTACAGGGACCAGAATCCCTGGTCAGGCTCTAAATTCTGTAAGGCTAAGAACACTGTCTTACTGCTTTTATAAATATGCTGAACCTGTTTAAAACATTGAAATATTTTGTTTAAATGAAGAGGTGTTACATATCTGTTTAGTTATTTGGACTTTTTTTGGGCGGGGGGGAGTATTGGGAATTGAATCCAGGGGCACTTGACCACTGGAGCCACATCCCCAGCCCTATTTTGTGTTTTATGTAGAGACAGGGTCTCACTGAGTTGCTTAGTGCCTCGCCGTTGCTGAGGCTGGCTTTGAACTCACGATTCTCCTGTCTCAGCCTCCCTAAGTGCTGGGATTACAGGCTTGAGCCACCGCGCCTGGCTCCTAGCCCTTTTTATTTATCTTATTTAAATTTTTTTTTTTTAGTTGTAGATGTATACAATACCTTTGTTTTATTTTTATGTGGTGCTGAGGATCAAACTCAGTGCCTTACACGTGCCAAGTGCTCTACCACTGAGCCACAACCCCAGACCCCCTTTTTATTTTTTATTTTGAGATAGGGTCTTGCTGAGTTGCTGAGGCTGGCCTTCAACTTGTGATCCTCCTGTTTCCATCTCCTGAGTCCTGGGATTACAGGAGTGTGCTGGGCTAGTGATTTTTATGGGGCTAGCTTGGTAACCCAGATAGAATTTATAAACTGTTTCAAGAAAGAAAATCAAGTGTGGCACATGCCTGTAATCCCAGTTACTTGGAAGGAGGAGTTAGGAAAACCACAAGTTTAAGGCCAGCTTGGGAAGCTTAGTAAGACCAGGTCTCAAAATGAAAAAAGGGCTGGGGATACAGCTCAGTGGTGGTACACCCCTAGGTTCAACCCTGTTGCCCCTGTGGGGAGGGGGTGAGGAGAAAAAAAAAAAAAAGAAAATAAAAATCAATTTCTGTAATAAAAATCAAGTTGACATAAGCCCATTTGTAAATTAGAAGTTACCTGAAGGTGAAAAAAAAATCAGCTTTTAAATTTTACACAAATGAAGTGAAAAAAAGTAAAGCGCTGTTAGAGAAACTATTGTATTTCATGTTGGTGCAGTGCAAATACTAAAACTTAACTCATTGTTTTTAAAGACGTAAGTTTTGATCCCAAAAAATTGGTATATATTTTTCTCACTGATCCAGATCTTGATAGCTGAAAATCCAACACTTACCTGGTGTACAGGGTATGAATTCTTGGCCATAAAGTGGAACATCTCTGAAAGCTAACTTTATGCTCATTTTTGTCCACATTGGGTGCAAACCAAGTGGACTTACCAATTACATAAGATAACTTTTAATATTCCTTAGATAAAATATTTGACTAGTCATTGCTACTGTTTGTTAATAAGCATTTAAAGGCAGATGAGGCATGGATCATTTCATTTTATGGATTGGAATAAACCATGAGATTAATGTCCTCATTATTCTTTTACGGTAAAGGAAGCAGAGGCAGGTTAGCCGAAGTTGTATCATTGGTAATGACATTGGTAATCAGAGTCCTGCAGAATTTCAAAAAAGCTTTGCTCTCTTAGTTTATATGACTTTTTTTTTTGGTACTGGGGATTGAATCCAGGGTGTTTTTGTTTTGTTTTTTTAATCACTAAGCTACATCCATAGTGCTTTTTATTTATTTTTAAGTTTTGAGACAGAGTCTTACTAAGTTTGCCCAGGCTAGCCTTCAACTTGTGATCCTCCTGCCTCAGTCTCATGTGGTCTCTTCTTATTCTACCTTTTAATGCTGTTTTCTTCTCAGGTTTAATTTTCCATCCTTAAGAACACATTCAGGGGGCTGGGATTGTAGCTCAGCGGTAGAGCGCTTGCCTCGCATGCGTGAAGCCCTGGGTTCGATCCTCAGCACCACATACAAAGCAATAAAATAAAGACATTGTGTCCATCTACAACTAAAAAAAAAATATATATTAAAAAACAAAAAAAAAAAAAAAAAGAACACATTCAGTACTGCCTAAACTCTCATGTTGGAGTTTGTGTAGGAAGTGGTAGGAAATGTGGCAGATTGGGCTGGATTGTATAAGGCTTTGAGTGACAGGTGTTAAAGGAACAAAATTAAAGTGAAGTGTACTTCCTGTGCATTGTTTTTTCCAGTTTCTTTTCTTTTTCTTTTTTGTACTAGAGATTGAACTGAGGCATGTGTTATCATTGAACTACATCCCAGTCCTTTTTTTATTGCGACAAGGTCTCACTAAGTTGCTTAGGATTTCGCTAAATTGTCGAGTCTGGCCTCGAACTTGAGATTTTTCTGCCTCAGCCTCTGAACTCACTGGGATTACAGGCATGTGCCACTGTGCCTGCCTGCTTTGTCCAGTTTCTTAAATAGCCAGGCAGAGTACGTATTATCTTTATGATAATTTGCCCAAGATTACATTGTCACTAAGTGGTATTACCTGGACCTGAAATCAACTTTGTCTTACTTGCAAACCTTTTTTTTTTTTTTGGTACTGGAGAGTGAACTCAGGGGCACTTGACCACTGAGCCACATCCCCAGCCCTATTTTGTGTTTTATGTAGAGACAGGGTCTCACTGAGTTACTTTGCTGAGGCTAGCTTTCAACTCTTGATTCCCTGTCTCAGCCTCTCTAAGTGCTGGGATTACAGACTTGTGCCACCGCGCCCAGCTATTACTTCCAAACCTTTATGTAGTTTATCTTAAGTCTTTTCTTTGAAATGATTTGGACTTTGGTGGTACACTTCTAGTTTTGGGGCTCTGAGGGGCGCCTGTAAAATTATTTTAAAGAATACGTGAATCTCCATGTGTACTAAAACTTTGCTTATGATTCAAAGATGCTAGCCTGCTTATGTATTATACTTCAAGTATATGTAAATGCTTTTGATAATGTATAGATTCATTTAAGAGCTAGTAAATTCAAAGTGCTTTTAAATCATGTTTTCTCAGTTGACTAAAGTAGAACAACTATTCATGAACCTAAAGGGTCTTTTCTCATATCTTAAAATATTTAGAACCACTATTTTAAATGGATTTTCTCTGTATTGAATCTATTTCTTAGGTGGGGCTTGGCATCTAACAGTCTTAAAATTAAAAGGACTACCCCAAAACAATGAAAGTATTTAAAGCTGTGGCAAAAATAATTGCTTTTGTTGTTGTTGTTGTTCTTTAGGTGCAGTGGAATTTTTTTAAAAAGTTTTGTGAAATGATACCAGTTACCTATATAGGTAATCCATAGAAATATTTCAAACAAATTCTGAGTAAAAGAAAAATTGAAACCCTTAGGAAATGATAGTTCTTTCTTGTAAATTATGATTTTTAGAAAAAAACAGAAAGAATCAAATTCTTTTAAATTATGAAACAAAGATGTGTTGGGTATGCTGTTACCTGTGGGTTTTTTTTTTTTTAAACTATCTTAGAGATGATGCTTTCAAATGAAGTGTGGTCCAAAAATGAGGGTTAGCAGTTTTTTTGCGAGTACATAGAGAAATATGAGAATGAAAGTTTACCAGTATTTTCAAGTTGTAAATATGTTGGAATTTGGGCTTGTGGTTGTATAGTTTCAGAATTTATATCATCTAACTGCTGATATTGGTGGTAGTCTACACAAATTTGTTTTTGTGCACTTTCTCAACCTTGAGGGGTTAATTGTGGCTTGGCAAATCAAGAAAAGGAGTTCTGTGCTGTTTTCTGACTGCAGAATCTTGTTGCTATGCAACAAACATTGTCAGTCAGCGTTGGATATAGTAAATTGGTATTCTCTGTCCCTTTTCACCACATGTTTATTTTGTAATCTGAGAGAAGTGGTTTGGGGCTATTTTGTAAGGTTTTATTTTAAAACGGGCATTTAAAGATTTTTTTTGTTGTTGTTGCTATTTGTAATTGGTATATTTAAGGTCTGTGAAGTTTTTATGTTCTTAAGAGGAAGATACTTGAAAATGCTTCCCTTCAAAGAAGGGGTTTATAGATGTGTTACAAGTTGTTTCAGGTTAATGCAGTTTATTTTTGTGTTCTTACTGTAAGAGAGGTAACATTGCCAACTTCTTAAAAGAGAAGATTTTTGCTTGAGAATTCAAGTTATATAATTTGACCATAGCACAACAGATTATTTTGAAATTTTTTTAAAAAAATATGAACCTAGGAGTTGATACCTGTATCTTCACAACCCTTTGCTAAAGATTTTTTAGTAGGAATCCTAAACTTTGTATACAGTCTCATATAGAATGTAATAGCTGATTTTCTCTCAGGAGAAATTAAAATGTTTTAATAGCAAATGGGTGAGGGATAATAGCCTTTTTTATTACGACAAAATGTACATTATGAGACATTTACCGCTTTAACTATGTTTAAATGCAGTGAGTGGCATTAAATAAGTGCTGATCATTTGTGCCACAATTACTTCTCCTTGTTTCACAACTGGTAGGAGCATCCTGTTTTGTTTTTTTTTTTTTGGAGCATCCTGTTTAGTAGAACTTAGCCTAGGCTGTTTCTAAATTCTTCAGATAAATTAAGTCACTTCATCTTCCTAAAAATCCCCATATGGCTGTTAGTAACTTTTGTTCCAGATAAGAAGACTGAGGCACAGAGAGGAGGGACACAACTAGTAATTAGTGTAGCCAGGCTTAAAGCACCGGCAGTTTGATTCTTCTCTGCTCTCAACTATTATGCTATGTTGCCCTCTTTTGGAATTACTTTTTTTTTCTGTTCAGTGGTATGAACAATGATTTTTAAAAATTATTTTCTGTTGGCTTTTCCAAGTAAAGTTAATATACTTCTATATCATTTTGGACTGTTAATGACTTCAGTTTGGTATAAATCCGTGTATTCTTTTAAGCTTTTTTCCTAAACATTTTAAAAGGGTGTAGTTTATTTTATATTGTGGTTAATTGTATACAAAATTATGCACATGGTTCATTATATAAAAATAATTTAATTCCACTTTTCAGTTTGTTTCTGGATCATTTTCCATGTTGTTCCTTCTCGTAAAGTATGCAAAAGTAAAATTATTTTCTGGTAATTTAATACAAATATAAATAGAAAAGTACATTGTTGTTAGAATTATAATATTTCACTTAGTCTACATCCAATTGGCATTGAATCATCTACTTAGTGTACAGTATTTTCTAAATCTTTGTTCTTATTCATGGATAATCTGGAGTGAATGTCTAGCATTGGTCATCTAGAATAAGGAGGCCAGGGATGAAAAGGGAGAGAAGCATTGCAAGAAGTCATTTGAGCTTAAAATAATTGAATGATGGACTTTCGCAAGCTCTCCCTTCTTCTTGCTGGGTACTCACTATATCTGTGTTCCCAGACTTTAAGAAACCTTGCTTTCCCTCTTTGACTCTGCCATTCCTTGAATGTTCTGGTAGATCTACTTTGAGAACCCATCTGAATTTGTGTTCCCATTTTGCTCAACCAGATTTGCTCCATAGTCCATTGGCTTTTTGTAATGTTCACAACCTTTGTATCTTTTCATCAACTTGTAAGTAAAAATTCCTCCTTCTGTATTTGTACTTTTGTATAAATGTGCATTTGATTTTATTTGGTGCATTTTTGCATTGTTCATTTGATGTTTTGCATTTTCAATGATTTTTTAAAAACTCAGAATTTTATTAGTTGCTGCACATTTCACTGTAATTTACCGATTTTCTCTATAATGCCTGCTTACATGGTTTTGAGTGATTTTTGTATAATGAATAATGTTTTTCTGAAATTGAAGGGTTTTTTCTCCTCCTAATTATAGGCTAATTCCTTAAGATAGATTTCCAGAAATAGTATTAGATCTCTGAAGAAATAGAAACAGTTTTAAAAGCTCTTGAATCATATTGCCAAAATGCTTTCTAGAAGTGTTGTGCCAGTTTTCATGCCAGCCAGTAAATATATGGAGTGTCCGTTTCTCTACAATGAGCAACAGCAGAGTGTTTTGACGTTGACCTTTAAAATCTAAGAGTAATTGACTTATGGCTTTGCTGAGCTTTTATCCAGATTTATACTTAGAATTATAATGTGGTTGTGATCAGATTCAAGAGAAGGGCAGGCCTGGCTTTACCTGTTCTGCTCCTTCAACTGTTTTGATGTAGTCACTGCCCAGTTACAGCATATCTTTTTGGATGCATGAAGTGACTGACCTTTTCTGCTTTTTAGCTTTCTTAATTATTTTGATAAGTTGAATAGGAGGGGACAGAGCAGTGTGGATTTCATTTGACATTTCCTTCGAAAGCTGGGGTAGTTAGGTTCTCTTTTCCACCCTCTGGAGGGCTCTGTGTGCCTATGGAGGTATCTGAAATTGGGTTCAATACCCACCTGTCAAGAGGTATTACTTAGCTCTTGCCTGAGTCACTGCTACTATTTTAGAAAATCATTTAACCCCAGAGGTAAACGGCTTTTCCCAAAAACTTGTTAGGGAATTCCTGAGTATTAAATATGGATAGAAGACTACCTCCTCGGGATGGGAATGTAAAGTGGTAGAACACTTGTCTGGTATGTGTGAGGCCCTGGGTTCCATCACTTGTACTACAGGAAAGAAAAAAAAATTCAGTAAATTTCTATGAATAGAAGGTAGTCAAGGGAAAGGATTTCTACTGAAAATTGAGAATGGAGGTCTTATCTTGCCTTCACTGGCTTTATAACATCACTCTGCACAGATGACCATCCTGGACCCAAATCACTTTGTCTTAAAATGATTTTATGCTTTCTTGGTTCTCACATTATCTTATTGGCTGCATCTCCTAGTCCTTTCCTCCTTTTTCTTTCCCCCTCCCCTATACTTCCCAGTGTTATTCAACTCTTATGGCTCGACAATCTATGTGTTGCTCATTCACAGATTTATAGTTTCTGACCAGCTCTCTCTCCTTTTTTTTTTTCTTGTATGGGGGATTGAACTCAGGGGGTCTTGACCACTGAGCCACATACCCAGCTCTATTTTGTGTTTTATTTAGAGACGGGGTCGACTTCACTGAATTGCTTAGCGCCTCGCTGTTGCTATTGCCGAGGCTGGCTTTGAACTCGTGCTTCTCCTGTCTCAGCCTCCCAAAGTGGTGGGGTTATAGGTGTGCGCCACCACACCTGGCTTCTTAGTTCTTTTTGTATAACTAGTAGTTATTTGAAAGATTATGTGTCTAAATCAGAGTGTGTGATATTTTCATACAAATAATACTTACTGCTGGGTGTGGTGGTGCAGGCCTATAATCCCAGCAACTCAGGAGGATCGTAAGTTGAAGGGCAGTCTCAGTAACTTAGTGGAGCCCTAAGCAATTTAATGAGACCCTGTCTCTAAACAAAATTTTAAAAAAGGGCTGCGGATGTTGCTTAGTGGTTAAGTGCCTATAGGTTCAATCCCTGGTGCTTAAAAGAAAAAAAAATACTGAGAAGTAGGTTTTCAATGAGAATTTTAACTATTTAGAGTTTCAACTATTTAAATGACATGTGCTAAATTTATAAGTTATATCAATTTAAGGCTTGTGATATTGAATCTAATGTTTTTCTCTATCATTTTGTAAGCTTTAGATCTTACATTATTTCTTCTGATAGGCCGGAAGATTTACCTATTTCCTTCCTAATAACGGAGCACAAAAATTCTCGTTAAAGGGTTTTACTTCTATGAGTTTTCATAGGCTATATACCTATATACTGGTGCTGTTAAATATCATTCCTTTTTTTCTGTTTAGTATTTCATGACAGCTGATAATAATTTGAACTCTGCATGGTGGTACAGCTTGCCTACTTAGTTCAGTTTTGCCATCATCAATACTTTCCTGGAGCATTATATGCATTTATTTGACTATCGCCTTAAACAAATGAGAGAAAAATAGAAGAAATCAAATGTTGATAACATAGTTGAGATAAAGATGAAAGTTATTAGGTATTCCACAAGTGGTAGTTCTTTGATGTCTTAGTCTGTTCTTGGTGCTACAACAAAATACCATAGAATAGTTAACAACAAATTTATTTTTCATAGTTCTAGAGTCTGGAAAGTCCAAGATCAAGATTCGATGTGTAATGAGTGCTGCTGTCTGCATCTAGATAGCATCTTGTTGCTCCATCCTGACATGGTGGAAGGCATGAGTTTAGCTAGTTCTCCACAGCCCATTCTAAGAGCATTCATCTCGTTGATGACAGTGGAGGCCTCATAACTTCATCACCTCCCAAAAATCTGACCACCTATTACCATCTTCTAGGTGACTAGGTTTCAACATAGGATAGGTTCAAACCCTAGCATTCAGTCTTAGTGGTACTGGATCCTTTTTGTAAAGGTGATTGTCTATGTTTCAGACAAGATGTTTTAGTTGGTGATCACAGAACCTAAGTTATCTTATGAAAAATCCTAGTTACATAGCTTACAGTTAGTGTGCAGTGGCAGCTCTAGGACATCAGGGATGATCAGAACAGAGCTGACACTTTTGGTTGAATAGGAGTTACTCTATCTCACTTTCGCTTGGCTTTCTTTATCTCTGCTTTCTTCACATGCTTTCTCTAGATCTTCTTCCAGCTTCTGTAAATTGAGAGTCAAAGAATGTTTCCTGTAATCTTCAGGGAGAAAAATCCTGGGGCCACTGGAGGAAGGAACCTGGTGAGAAGCCCATTTGGAACATTGTCTCTTCTCTAGTTGGATTAGAATACTGTGATGAACAACAGATGAGGAGTGGAGAAGGAGCAGTTTTTTAAAGCGAGGGAAGGAATGCTGGAAACAGATACCTCCGATTATATTCAACTAAGGACAGCAGTAGCAAAATTAAGCATAAAATTAAAGCATATAGGAAGCATGTCCAACAGGTGAAGTTTTGTGATGAAAGAAATTCGAGATTACCCTTTTAGTGATTTTTTTTTTAGATTGATAGTGCTTGTTGAGAAATGTTGCTTGCAGCACTTGTATCCTTTGAAAGAAGAAAAGGCTAGAGTTCAACTCTAAAGAAATTTTAAAAAGAAAATTGTTAACGCATTACCTCATTTCATGAAGTCTCTGGTCAGCTGAAAAAAAATTTCTGTCTAAATATTGCTTTAGATGTGCCAAGAAAACTAGAATTTTATCTATTTTATATTTACTTGTGTTAAGTGTTTGTTTGTACCTTTATTTTTTAAATAAAGCATTTGTTCCTTAACTAAGGTAACTAAAGATAACCTTTTGACTTTTGGAATGAAAACACATTTTAAAAATAAGCCTGTTGCTCAGCTCTTACACACTTCCACTTTCATATTCTTTTCAGGAATTGATTATGTATGAGGTAGCTGAAATTATGTTTGTAGGGATAATGGAATTTCTAAACTTCCATATCCACCATCAGCTGTCAGTCAAACTAAGGGAGGAGCCAGTTCACGTCCCACTAGGTTAGGCGGGTTACTTATTGGATTTGCCACTTACTTGTAATGAAATGATAGAGACCATGTAACATTGTGGTCTGGAAAGAATCAACCCTGGGATGTAATCAAAAGCGTTAGGATCCTGAGATGTTTCTCAGGACCTTAATCTTGGCTTCTTATCTCCTCTAGAGTTCAGATGCTAAGGAAATCAGAGTGTCCTTTCATTCTGTAGGAGAGGTCATCTAGCTTCTACTAAATTATGAACCTTTGTGTTTCACGCTCTTGCTCTGGTGAGGTGGTGCTTGCCTGTAATCAGCAGCATAGGGAGATCCTGTCTTAAAAAAAGAAAGAATTGGGCATCTAGCTTGATGGTCAATTTCCAGTGCCTCCCCCGCCCCCAAGTTTCTGTATTTTCTAAGAGATTTATTAGTGGAGGTATTATTCTACTTTTGAATTTACTGGTGAGGTTACGGGTCTTTAATCATTGGTAAAAAGACTTGATAGTTATTTCCTTTCCTACACTTCCCATTCATCAGGTTAATTCAGGTGAGCTAATATACATAAATGGATTAACTTGATATATGAGCTTTTGGGGAAGTATTTCACCAGTATTAAGGCAAATA
>PVHX01002538.1:18588-34308 GCA_004024805.1 Geosciurus inauris
GTTTTAACTTGGAAGTTTTGTGCTTCAAGTAGAGAAGCTCTGTCACCTGAGTGGATACATGGGGAAGGCTTTCTCTTGAGAACCATGTACCCCCCCCCCCTTTCTGTTTCCACTTTTTTCCTTTTGAAATCTATCCTTTGAGTTATTTTCTCAAATGAATTACTCTCCAAGGTCCTGTAGCTCCAGTAAGCTCTCCTTGTTGCTTAAAGCTTGTGATTAATGCCATTCTGCCATAGTGCTGTGGTTTGAATATATGTACCCCCTTGAGCTTCTTTGTGTTAAAATCTAACCCCTAAGATTGTGATGGTAAGAGGTGGAACCTTGGGGAAGTATAGGGCACCAGGAATGGAATGTGCTTGTAAAAAGGCCAGAGCTGGGTGTGGTAGTGCACACCTGTAATTCCAGCAACTCTAGAGGCTGAGACAGGAAGACCGCAAGTTCAAAACCAGCCTCAGCAACTTAGTGAGACCCTGTCTCAAAATAAAAAATCAAAAGGGCTGGGGATGTAGCTCAGTGGTAAAGCACCCCTGTGTTTAATTCCCAGTTTAAAAAAAAAAAAAAGGCCTGAAGGAGCTTTTTAGCCCTTTTTTTCCTTCCTACCATGTAAGGATGCGTAGAAGGCATCATCTATGAAGAACAAGCCCTTGCCGGGTGTAATGGCACATGCTTATAATCCCAGTGGCTTGGGAGGCTGAGGCAGGAGGATCACAAGTTCAAAGCCAGCCTCAGCAAAAGTGAGGCATTAAGCAACTCAGTGAGACCTTGTCTCTAAATAAAACACAAAATAGGGCTGGGGATGTGGTTCAGTGATTGAGTGCCCCTGGGTTCAATCCCCAGTAACAAAACAAAACAAAACAAAACAAAAAGCCCTCATTAGACACAATCTACCAGTACCTCAATTTTGGACTCCTTCAACCTTTTGATCTATGAACAGTAAATTAATGTTGTTTATAAATTATTTAGTCTAAGGTATTTTGTTATTATTTAAATATTTTAATGCAGTTTATACATTTTGCCAGTTATTAGTATGGCACAGTAAATATTACATGTTTAAAGTATATAGTTTGATAAGTTTGATAGTGTATGTAACAGTGAAACCATCACCGCAGTCAACATAGTGAACATATTTATCACTCCCAACTTAAAATATAAGCATGTGAACAAAATTTTGAATAGGAAAAAAAGGGAAGTTTGCTATATACCCTCTCAATTTATATTACCCGTGGAATCCTTGGGTGGGGGAGCATGTATATAGCAGAGTGTGTGTCTTAATTAAGTGAAACTGAAGTTGTGGGCTGAGGTCAATAGTAAATGAGTGTGTTTTGTTTAGTTAGGGTGTGTTCAATTGTTCAAGGGGAGTTGTAAGAAAGTTTGTATATTTAAAATTTAGGAAAAGCCAGTAAAGAATTTTGGGAGAGAGTGACAGGACCCTCGTGCTGTATATGTAAAATAATCTAAGTGGTTGATTAAGAGACGGGTATTAACAATGTAATTCTCCATGGCCATACTGAATCAGACGTGAGAATGGTTGGTGTGAAGGGCCACACACCAAGGTTCTAGAATTTGGTAACAGGAAGATGGTATTTTTAATCCTATATTAAAGATTGTAGACCAGTTGAAATGGGGCAAGAATTTTTCCAGAGATTTGTTTTAATTCAAGACTTACTTTGGGAGGCTGGGGATAGAGTTCAGTTGGTAGGGTGCTTGCCTTGCATGCACAAGGTTTAATCCCCAGCACCACCAAAAAAAAAAAAAAGACTTTATTGTCTGATAGTATGTGACTGCAAGGAAGTGGGTTTTCAGAGATTGAAAAGGATTTTCTCTACTATTAAGGAGTTTACAGTCTGTTTGAAGTGAACAGACCTCTGGGAAATGAGATAGGGATGCTAAAAGTAGTAGAGATTGAGCTCCAGGTTTGGTAATTGTGAGGAAATAAGAATGAATCAGCCTGTAATCCCAGCATTAAGGAAGGCTGAGACAGGAGAATCGCAAGTTCAAAGCCAGCCTCAGCAATGGCAAGGCGCTAAGCAACTCAGTGAGACCCTGTCTCTACATAAAACACAAATAGGGCTGGGGATGTGGCTCAGTGGTTGAGTGCCCCTGAGTACAATCTCCAGTACAAAAAAAAAAGAATGAATCAGTTATTCCTAGTTAAATGAACATTAGAAGCCTAGGCTTTTCCTGATATTTAAGAGGAGAAATCAGCTGGGTGCAGTGGCGCGCAGCCTGTAATCCCAGCAGCTCGGGAGGCTGAGACAGGAGGATCATGAGTTCAAAGCCAGCCTCAGCAATGGCGAGGTGCTAAGCAACTCAGTGAGACCCTGTCTCTAAATAAAATACAAAATAGGGCTGGGGATGTGGCTCAGTGGTTGAGTTCTCCTGAGTTCAATCCAAGGTACCAAAAAGAACAAAGAAAAAAAGGAGAAATCAGTAATGATCACATTGAAAAATGTATTCAGAGATCCTAGATCACAATACAGTTTAGATCAGTTGTTTGGTAGAGGACTTCCTCTACCAATCTGTCTGTGGAAATTGTGTTACAATAAGGGTTAAGTTTTCAAGCTAGGACTCAGGCCATTTAAGGCATCATATCCTTGAAGTATGTATTACACTATTAGATTAAACTGTATGAAATTACTGCTTTGGAGGTGAAAACCCATCAGTTATTGGCAACTTCGTATGGTTCAACCCAGTACATTTAATTATCTCGAGACATTTTTGATGGCTGTAATTTACTAGGCAAAACACTATGACTACAAAATTGACCCAATAGACATGTCTTAAAAAAAAAAAATTTCGGATCATCCATATAGAGTTTCAAAATGGGATAGATGCCTGTGGTTGAAGGTTCCCCTTTTTCTTTGATGATTTTCTTCATTTCTTCCTTACCTGATTTGGTAAACAAGGACTCTTCTTAGTTCTGAGGTTCTGACGGGCCTTCTCTCTAATAGTTGTCATTTCCTGTCCCCAAAATAGGACTTAGGGAGTGGGTGGCAAAGGGGGAAAACAGGGAGTATTTTCTGGTGGTATTTTTCAGGCTTTGGGTTTTTAACATAAATAATAAGTGATAAGCTGGGTGCCGTGGTGCATACCTGTTATCCCAGAAGCTGTGAAGGCTGAGGCAGGAGGAGCACAAGTTCAAATCCAGCCTCAGCAAAAGCAAGGTGCTAAGCAACTCAGTGGGACCCTGTCTATAAATAAAATACAAAGTAGGGCTGGGGATGTGGCTCAGTAGTCGAGTGCCCCTGGGTTCAATCCTTAGTTCCAAAAAAAAAAAAAAAAAAATGATAATAGAAAATATCAAATATATTGCACATGGTAATGGCAAAGGTATGAAAATCAGTTCTTGGGTATTTGTGTGTGTACTTGTTTGGAGTATGTACAGTGTTTTATCACTAACCTCAAGAACGTGAGAAATATTGTTTTGAGACGTGAAATGATGTGGATTGAATATCTCAGGAGTTGAGGGTAAGCCATTGTAGGATCATGCAACTTGGACTCAAATGATAGGCCTTCTCTCTTCCCGTTGGTATTGCCAAACTTCTCTAAACTCTGGCTTATGTTCTTTTACCTGCCAGGTAGTGAAATGTACTCTATCATAAAGGCAAACTTCTTTGGATTTTAAAATTTTTAATTCCTGAAAGGTGTTGGAATGAAAGTAGTTAAGGCACATAGGTGACTTTCTCCTTTTTCGTTTCAGTGTTAAGTAGAACATAAACTTCCTAAGTTGAATTTTTGTAGAGAGATCATGGAGGGTTTGTCTGTATTTTAGAGGAAAACTAGAGATCAGTGTCCGACATTTAGTAGTCACTCAATAAACATTTGTGGTATAAATGGAGAGAGTCCTATCTGCTTGTCTGAGATGAATGATGAAGCAGAAGTGATGGTAGGAACAGAGAGGTGATGGTCTTCCTCATTTCTGTGCTATACTGTCTTGGAAGGAGAGATGAGGAGAAAGGAACCCCAAATTGGCAACTGCATGATTTAAAGAAGTCCCCATGGCTAATTTTGTATATGATTTTTTTTTTTTTTGGTAATGGGGATTGAACTCAGGGGCACTTGACCGCTGAGCCACATCCCCAGCCCTATTTTGTATTTTATTTAGAGACATGGTCTAACTGAGTTGCTTAGCGCTTCGCTTTTTGCTGAGGCTGGCTTTGAACTCGCGATTCTCCTGTCTCAGCCTCCCAAAGTGCTGGGATTACAGGTGTGTGCCACTGCACCTGGCTTGTATATGATTTTTAAGAGTGATGGGTAAACCATTCATACAAAGAGCTGCTGGTGGGATATTGGCCCATGGTTCGCTTTTTCTTTTTCTCCAGTTATTGGAAAATTTGATTGTTAGTAGGGCTGATTGCTTTTAGGGAGTTGTCATTTCCTTTTAGGGGGATGTTTGGATGAGAATGGAGACCTTGGTAAGGGTAACGGCTGCTAAACAATGTTTGAGGATTAGGTGAAAGTTGGTCTGTTGTTGAAATATGCCTCCTAGTTCCTAAAATTATGTTCCTTTGCTTCCAGAATAAATGTTTTTCTGCTCATTCTAGTTACATCGACTTAGTTTTGGCTGGGAATGTTTCTGATAACTTTTCTTTTTAAGGGAGCTTCCCAGGAAGAGTATTTGACGTTTATGAACAAATTAAAAATGTTACCTCTGCCTTTCTTGTTTTTTGTCCAGAATTTATCATAATTTGGTTATACCAGAACATTTGTATTCAAAATTAATTGTATGTTATCTAACCATTTTGGGAATGGTAGAGACTTTAAGGGCCTTCTGATGTTCAGGTGGGAGCATCAAACAAGACTTAACCCATGGGGTGTGGTGAAATGTGAATTCTAATAACCTGTAGAAGCATTAACAGTAAACTTTACTTAGCTGGCTGATTATTAATCTTTTTTTTTTTTTTTTTTTTTTAAGGACGGGATACCTGAGATTGAACTCAGGGGCACTCAACCACTGAGCCACATCTCCAGCCCTATTTTGTGTTTTATTTAGAGACAGGGTCTCACTGAGTTGCTTAAGTGCCTCGCTTTTGCTGAGGCTGGCTCTAAACTCACGATCCTCCTGCTTTAGCCTCCCAATCTGCTGGGATTACAAGTATGTGTCATGGTGCCTGGACTGATGACTAATTTTACTAGTGGGCTAGTGGTGGGTTCAGATTGCATACATGGATCATTCCTGTGACCTTTTATGTCTAGAGTTTACAGAAGAGACTAAATTGTCTGTCAGTGACCATTGTCCATTTAGCACTGTGTGGCTAGCCTTGAGCATGCTAGACAAGTAACTGTTCTATCACTGAGCTACATTCCCAGCCTGTGAATGCCTATTTTAATACTCAGATAAAAGAATCTGCAGTGGGTGCTTTTAATTGGGTGTATGCTGACCTTCATGTAGGAGATAATCTGAACTCTGAGCCAGAATCATAACTCCAGGCTCTATTTAGGCTTGACCTACAAGCTATATTAGGAGGATTTTTTCGTGGTATCTAGATGACATTTGGTGAACCTGGATGGAAGAGTAATGAACAAAGTTTCAATGTTCATTTGCTTATTGTTACTTTATGAGTAGAACTTAAATTGACTTTTAGAATTGATGCCACAGTTGTTAGTGGACTAGTGTATTTCATCTAGTTTAGGATGACAAGATGGAAATGCCCTGTTCTTTCTGCCCAGGGTTGCTCTTGTTGGCCTGAAGTCAGCTGAATTTTTGGCCCAAACTGCTGGGGGTTATTCAAACCTCAATTTAGTGGACGGGCCCAGTTTGGGAAAACATTAGTAAATTTGGAATACTTGGCTTTATTGGAATGTATTTCATTCCTTCTAGAGATGTTTAGATTGATTTTGTAGTTTTGATTGGTGGTATCATTTTTGAGGTAAGATTGATGTTGGAGAAAGTATTTTATAGAATTAGAAATTTGAGACAGGTCTCTAAGCTTCTAAAAATAGGTAATTGTGATATTACAATATAGTAAGAAGAATAGCTGGCATCATATAATAACAGTAACCAGGCAAAGAGGCCCATGCCTGTAATTCCAGCAATTTGGAAGGCTAAGACAGGAGGGTGGCAGGTTTGAGTTTCACTTCAGCAACTTAAGGAGACCCATGTCTAAAAATAAAAAATTGTAACTCGGTGGTACAACACCCCCCAGGTTCAATCCCTGTTACCAAAACAAACAAACACAAAAACAACAAAACCTGAAAAAACAAAACTAAAACTGTGTACTTGATCTCTGTCCCTGGTTCCTGGCACAGGGCACTTTAAACTCTTGAACTGCAAAAGTATTGCCTCTTTGTATGCTAATGAGATGACTGATGGCAGGGGGAGCTGGTTGTCAGGGGAATCAGCCTATGATTAGGGGATTGAAACCTTAAGCTGTACTTAACGGCTCAGGGAAAAGAGGAACTGAGGCTGAGCTGATCATCAGTAGCCAATGTACAACAATGAGTTGTACCCATGTAATGAAGCCTACGGTAAGAGACCAAAAGGGCAGGGTTTGGAGAGATTCCAGGTGGGTGCACTTGCACCAGTGCAAGTGGATGATAAGCTCCAACTCCATGGAGATGGAAGCTCTTACACTCAAGACCCTTCCAGACCTGGTCCTACATAGCATCTCTTCATGTGACCAGTTGTATCCTTTAAGATATCCTTTGTAATAAGTGGGTAAACTAAGTAAAAGTGTTTTTCTGAGTCCTTTGACCTGTACTGGCAAATTAATCAAACCCCAGGGTGAGAGTATGGGAATCCTGATTCAGTAGTCTCTTGCCCAGAAGCACAGTTCATATTATAAATCTGGGACTTGGGATTGGCATCTGAGGTGGGGGGCATCCAGATGGATAATGTCAGAAGTGAATTAAATTGTAGGACACTCACTTGGTGTCTAGGAGAAAATCTAGTGCCAAGTGTTGAGTGGTATGTGAGGGTAGGAAGAACTTTGCTTTTTCCTATCTCTAAAAAAATATGCTACAAATTATTCTATAATGTTTTTATTTGGAAGTTTTTATGAGTAGGGTTTGTTAGTTTAGTTTTGTTTTTCCTTTTTTTCTTTTCAGTTGTTGTTATGGCTGAAAACCAGATTCTTGCTTTGTTCTTAGGGGATATTCAGCAAATTTGTGTACTTTCTTTGGCACAATAAATGGTATTTTCCCATTGACCTAGTTATATATTTTAAAATGGAATTAAAATATAAAAGTAATATGTGGTTATTAACGAAAATTTACTAACCATGGGAAAGTAGAAGGAACAAGTTAATTAATCAAGTATTTATTGCTTTGCCTGACACATACTTATTATTACTAGCAGGCCCTGTTCTTTAGTCTGGAATATGGAAATAAACAAGGTAAGGGTGTGTATGTGTGTGTGTGTGAGAGAGAGAGAGAGACAGACAGACAGACAGTCTTAATTCTAGTAGGGGAAAGGGGAAAAGATTTATAAATAAGTTAGTTGTTCTAAGTGTAAAGAAGATGTGAAGTGGGAGAAGCAAGGGCAGAGCCTGACATGGTTGGGCGATTAGGGAAACCCTTTCTTAGAAAGTGATGTTTGAGTTAACCCAAAAGATGAGGAGCATTCATGTGGAGAGCAGGGTGAAGAGAACTTCAAGTGGAGAATGTAGCAATTCTGAAGGCCCTGAGATAAAAATGAGTTTGGTTTTTTCAAGGAACACAATGTGGAAAGAAAATAAGTGTCTATACCAGAACCATAGTAAACATACTTTGACTCTTTTTGGATTCATAGTTTGACTTGTGTTTATAGAATTTGTATTCTGATTTTTCCATACTTCTCTTTAAAAAAAATTTTTTTTAGTTGTAAGTGAACACAATACCTTTATTTTACTTATTTTTATGTAGTGCTGAGAATCAAATCCAGTGCTAGGCAAATGCTCTACCACTGAGCCACAACCCCAGCCCTCATACTTCTTAATATAAACATTTTCCAGTGTTTTCCTTCGGTAGACATTTTTAGTGTTGGCATCATTTTATTAGTGAATCATGATTTACTTACTCATTCCTGGTAGTTTGGCTTTTATGAATACTTTATTTTATTTTAATTAATTATTTTGATGTTAGATATTGAACCCAGGGGCTTGAGTATGCTGAGACATGTACCACTACTGAGGTACACCACTAGCCCTCTATTATAAATATTTTAAAGAACTTTGTATCTAAAACTTTTTGTGTTTTATCATGAGCAAAGGTATGAATTATTTAATATTTATTGCCCAAATATGTGGCAAAATGGATTTTAGTTTATGTTATAGTTACTGATATATGGAAAACATATATATTCTAACTAGCATTAGGCATTTTCTTTTTATTTTTGAATTGTGGTAAAGTACAGATAACATGTAATTTTTTTAAGTTGTTCTTTCTAGTTATACATAACAGTAGAATGTATTTTGACATATCATACATACAGGAAGGATGACCTCCCATTCTTGTAGGTGGACATGATGTGGAGTTACACTAGTTGTGTATTCATATATGAACGTAGGAAAGTTATGTCCAAGTCATTCTACTGTCTTTCACATTAAAAATGTGGAATGCTTCACAAATTTGTGTGTCATCCTTATGCAGGGGTCATGTTAATCTTCTCTGTGTCATTCCATTTTTAGTATATGTGCTGCTGAAGTGAGCACAGATAACAGAAAATTTATCATGGTGATAATTTTAAAAGTGTACAGTTCAGTGCTACTAAGTATATTCACAGTGTTGTGAGGTAGTATCTGAACTTTTTCATCACCCTGAATAGAACCCTTACCTGTTAAACAATCAGCTTGCTTGCTTTTTTTTTCTCCAGTGCTAGAATCAAACCCAGGGTTTCATGTCCCCAGTCCAAATAGTCACCTTTTTTTTGTACTGGGGATCGAACTCAGGTACTCGACCACTGAGCCACATCCCCAGCCCTATTTTGTGTTTTATGTAGAGACAGGGTCTCACTGAGTTGCTTAGAGCCTCACTGTTGCTGAGGCTGGCTTTGAACTTGTGATTCTCCTGTCTCAGCCTCCCAAAGTGCTGGGATTACAGGCATGTGCCACTGCGCCTGGCCAAATAGGCAATTTTTTAATCCTCCTTTGCCATCAGGACCTGGCAGCACTAATTTACTTTCTGTCGCTGTGGTTTTTGTGTATTCTGGACATTTCATATAAATGGACTCACACAATTTGTGACTTGTGTTTCAGGTTTTCAAGGTTCATCCTTGTCATAGCAAGCCCGAGTACTTCATTTATTTTTATGGCTCAGTAATATCCATTAATGAAATGTATTACATTTGATATTCTTTCATCTTTTGATGAATGTTTTGGGTTGTTTTTACTATTTGACTACTGTGAAGTGAGCTGCTTTCAACATTTGAAAGTGTTTGAGTACCTGTTTTCAGTTTTTTTGGACATTAACATGGAGTAGAAGTGTTAGGTCACCGAATAATTTTTAGCCTGGTTGTGGACTAGCCAGCTGGTTTTCCCTTTGCCTACACCATATTGTATTCCCATCAGCAGTGTATGAAGTTTCCAATTTCTCCACTTCTTCACCAGCGCTTGTTATTGTGTGTGTGTGTATGTGTGTGTTATGTTTTTAATTATGGTCAGCCTATTGAATGTGAAGTAGTATCACTGTGTTTTGTTTAAATTTTGTGTGTGTGTGCGCTGAGGAGGAGGAGGGGGGGAGGAGGAAAGGAAGGAGGGGGAAGAGGAAGGCGGAGGAAGGAGGGGCCAGGTATTCTTGGTACAGGTTGGGTATTTCTTATTGAAAATGTTTGGGACCAGAGGTATTTCAGATTTGGAGTTTTTCGGATTTTGGAATATTTGCATATACTTTACTGCTTGGTTGATCATCCCTGATCTGAATCTTTTCTCTTTTGGGGTAGGACTTGCGTTGTTGCCCAGTCTGCCATCAAACTCTTGGCCCCAGGCAATCTTGCCTCAGCCTCCTGACTAGCTGGGACTATAGGCACTATATCCAAATCTTCAGTGCTCCAAAATCTGAAACTTTTTGAGTGCCAACATGATGTTTTAAAAAGTTATGGAATTTGGAGCATTTCAAAATTTGAATTTAAACTTCTGTGTGAAGTTTAAAACTAATGAAATATAAGTATACTGATCTGGGAAACTTAACTTGTTTTTTCTTGTATACCCAGTGTAGTTATAGTAATTATAGAGCTTACAAATTAATTTTAAGTTTACACGGTCCTAAGTGACTTATTGGGACCAGAATCAATATTTTAATTATCTGGTCTTTGAGATCTATTAGCCTTCTGTTTCTTCTTAAATTACTTTCTTAAAATTACAAAATGAAATTTACCTAAGAAAATGATAATGCTGCTGCTCTAGAGCAAACTACTCTTAGTGTGTACAGCTTTTTATGCAGTATCTTTTTTTTATTGATCACAGTGGTCTTTAATTTGGATACTGTATCTAGTGAAATATTCAAAAAAAGATTTTTAAAAATTAAGAGCATGATTTTAAAGTTTTATTAAGGTAGTATACATGTACATGATTTATAAAGTGAAATAGTTCTACAAGGTTTACTTTAAAAAACAAAAGGTTCTTAGAGTTATTCTCTTCTAGAATTCTATTTTCCGGAGGAATCATTGTTAGCGTTTACTTGTTCTTTCTGTAGTATTTATGGATAAGATGTGTAAACTAACATCTCTTAACTTGTTCCAATTTTAGATTTCCTTTGATGTCCCATCATTTGGTTTTTTGACATAACTCCCACTCCACGAGGCATACTTTTCATTTCATCTTCTAGATATAGTTATGTAACAAGTTTTGGCTAAGGTTTGCATTATTATGATTACACAAATATTCATATCTGAGCTATGCTGTATACTGTGATTATATTTTGAGACAGTTTGTTATGTCTAAATTTAATGAATCTTTGTGTTCATTTGATTTTTTCATCCATGAACTATTTAGTTTTAAACTCTAATGAAATTTAACTTGGCTTTCAGTGTAGTCAAACACATCAGCTAATCTTTCAGTTTTTATTTTTATTTAAAATTTTTCTTTTAATACTAATAACCTTCTGTGTGAGTGCAGTTGATTGCTTTCTTGACCCACCCACCTTTCCCTCCCTCCTTTTTCTTCCTCCTTGCCTCCCTTCCCTTCCCTCCTTCCTTCCCTTTTCTCCCTCTTTCCTTCTTCCTTCCCTCATCTGTGAGTTTGATGAATGACTCCTTATATAGTAAATTCAACCAGTTCTTTTTAGCCCCCCATTACTGATTCCTGAATTGTCCTAGGTATTTCTCTTGGTACCTACCCTATATAGCTGTGTTAGCTTTCATTTCTTCAGCCTACCAAATCATTTACCACTAATCCATCTGCTTTTCAGCAGTGTGTGTTCTGCAGCTGTTGAATTAAATATTTCATAGGTGTCTATTAAGCCCATTTTATCTATAGTGCAATTTAGCACTGCTGTTTCTTTGATTGGGGGGGGGTCTGTAAGTTCTATTTGTTGGTGAGAATGGGGTGTTGAAGTCACCCATTATTACAGTATTCTGGTCAGTGTCTCCCTCTATCCTGTAGTGTTTGTTTTAAAAATTGGGTGTTCCAGTGTTCAGTACACGTTTATTTATAATTGTAATAAGTTACTGATGGTGTTTCTTTTCTCAATAGATTATAATTTTTTTTTCTCTTCTGACTTGAAGTCTGTTTTGTCTGAAATGAGTATAGCTACTCTTGCTTGTTTTGAGGATTTTATTTCATCAGAATAATTCTCCATTCTTTAACTTTTCAGACGTAGCACTTACTTTATGTTGGTTTTAAGCTTTCTTTTATAATATTAGTGCATTTTCAAGTAATAGGGTATGCTGTTTAAACTTTTTTTTTAAATATTTTTTTAAGATGTTGATGGACCTTTTTTTTTTATTTAGGCTTACATGTTAACAGTGTAAATGATTCATTGTACATAGATAGAGGATAACATACCAATTCTCTAGTTGTAAGTTGTATAGAATCACAGCATATATGCAGTCATACATAGAGTTAGGGCTATGATGTCCATCATATTCCACCACCCTTGCTGTCCCCATGCCCCCTCCCCCCTTATACCCCTGTGAACAGAGATCCACCATTGTTCCCATTTCCTTCCCCACATTATGGATCATCATCCACTTATCAACGAGTACATTCGGCATTTGGTTTTCTGGGATTGGCTTACTTCACTTAGCATGATATTCTCCAACTCCATCTATTTACCTGCAAATGCCATAATTTTATTCTCTCTTATTGCTGAGTAATATTCCATTGTGTATATATACCACAGTTTCTTTATCCAGTCATCTATTGAAGGGCATCTAGGTTGGCTCCACAGTTTAGCTATTGTGAATTGAGCTGCTATAAACATTGAAGTGGCTGCATCATTGTAGTATGCTGTTTTTAAGTCTTTTGGGTATAGACCTAGAAGTGGGATAGCAGGCTCAAATGGTGGTTCCATTCCAAGTTTTCTAAGGAATCTCCATACTGCTTTTAGATTGGTTGTACCAATTTGCAGTTCCACCAGCAATGTATGAGCATGCCTTTTTCCCCACAACCTCGCCAACACTTATTGTTGTTTGTATTCTTGATAATTGCCATTCTGACTGGCGTGAGATTAATTGATTCATTTATATGTGGTGCTGAGAATCGAACCTAGTGCCTCACACACGTTAGGCACTCTATCACCGAGCCACAACCCCAGTCCTAAACTTCTTTTGTTTTGAGATTTTTGTGTGGCATTGCCTAATTGCTTTTCAAAGATGAAGAACCAACATGGTATCTCCAGGTTCATGGTTTTGTTTTTCTGTTGTGCAGATTTTCCTGTGAGAGAAATCAGCACTATAGCCTGACATCAGCCCTATTGTGTTTAAAATGTTGTTAACCTTCACACCCCATACTTTAATGTCTAATTAATGTTGACTAAAATATGCTAGCAGCCATCTTGTATTTTTTTCTCTTGGGGTTTAAACAATGAATTATACTTACTTTCAAATCCTGTTTTTTTTCTCCTATTTAAATATATTCATTGCTTTTAGGTGAAATTTAACTGAATAAAAGGAAGATTTTTACTATTTAGTCTTTTATATACTGTTATTAACACATTCTTTTTTTCTTTTTTCTTTTTTTAGTGCTGAGGCTTGAACCCAGGGCCTTATGAATGCTAGGCAGATGCTTTACCACTGAGCTACAGCCCCAGCCGACACATTCCTTTGTTTTAGGTTAACATTTGTACACTTTAAAACATTGATATATCTAATGGATAAATCACTCATTTTATAGTTCTTGGTTTAATAGTATCTAGTATATATTTTCCTATCTGTTTACCCTCTTTTATGTTAAGTCCTTATTTTTCCCCTTTAAACTGTTTGCTCATTCTCTTCCACCAAGCCCTTGATATTTGACAAAGTTAGAAAAAGCAGTAACAATTCACTGACTAAAAATGCTGAAAGAGTATGGACTCTATGCTTGGAATACCCTGTAAGAGTATTTGATTGTTTTTTTTTTTCTTCTCTAAAATCACAGTGTCAAGAATTTCAATTTTGTGTGTATCAGTAAAAATGGCTCAAGTGTTTGAGTTTATTAGTGGAATGATAGTGTTATTGTTATTTTACTCATAGTGTGTACTGTTTTTTTTTTTGGCATACATACAAATTTTTGCTTATTGGAAATTTCTAGCAAACTAGAATACTCAGAAAAAGTTTTACATTATATTCTAGTTGAATGAAGAAGATTCAGCATAAGCTTGATCCCTATAAACCTTATATGTGCAAGGCTATTGGGTAATATTTACATTTGTTGTATATAACATATTTGTGATTTTTCCATGATGTTTTTTATGACCTTACGTGTTCAACAGTATTTATTTTGACCATTTATGGCCATATGAAACTTAAGTTTATAAGAGTTTTTATAACATGATTTCAGTTTTGAAATTTTGCATATTTATTGGCTGATAGTCTGATTTTTAAAACTTTACATTTGGTAAGTTCTAATGCTTTTCTTAATTTACCTTTTCAGAGTCCTTCTGATTGATACTCCCCAAGTGTTGTCTTTGAAAATACATATGACTCATTGCTGTTTGGTAGCCAGAGCATGCCTGTAATGAATGCCTCTTTGTACATTTTGAAGCTCTGGTAGAATAAACATAGCAGTTCCTTTACTTTTTGAAACTGGAGACTAGTGTTAAACTTAAAGATGAACATAAAGACAAGAGCAAGGTTACATTTGCAGGTACACTTTTTTCCTATTTTGGCTATTTTAATTTTGAGTTTTAATATATGACTAAAATAATTTTATAATTTTACTGTATTTCAAGGGTCATTTTTTAGATAATTCTTCAGGCGCTTTTAAATATGTACCTTGAACTATAGTAGAAGAGCCAAATCTGTAAGTTAAAAAAAACTTCAGAAATTTTAAGAAGTTCCATATTGAGTTTTAAATGTGTAATTATTTCTGTTTAAGGAAAATGACCATTTAAAAGTGGAGGTATCATATTTTGGGTGGCCAAGAACCATTAATTAGTTAATCCATTTTTTTCAATATTGATTTGTAGCGCCCTTTTTTTCTTTCATTATGTTTGACTATTGTGCTCAAACCTCACTGTTCTTATTGTTGTGGCTGTATGTCTAAATATCTGATTGTGCAGGTTTATTCTTTTAAGGGTCGATTTAGTTATTGGTAGCTGTTAACTTTTTTTTTTAACATAAACATTTTATGGGAAATTTATTGAGTTCTTTAAATTTGGAAATCTGAGATTGCATTTAATTTGTAGGTTAATTTGGGTAGAGAATTGCTATTTTAGTACTACTGGATTGTATTGATTTACAGATAGATGATAATAATGGCTGCAGTGACAGTTTCATCTCTTGCCTTCCAAATACTGTACTTTTTCATTTTTCTCATTGTTGGCCAGGGTCTGATCCTGTGCTAGACAGCATGGAAACAACCTTCTTTGACTAAGGAGAGAGTTTCATCCAGAGTTTCTTTATTTAATTTTATATTTGTTGTAGGTTTTTAGTATATGTAACCTTTATTGTATTAGGGAAACTACCTTCTATTCTGGGGTTGCTTAGATTTAAAAATGCTATTAAATAGGCACTGTTCTTGTCCAATTTATTCTTGTTTCTATTCAGATAATTCCATGAGTTTTTTGGGGGGTCACCAATATGAAATACTTAAAAAGTGTTGGATTTGGTTAGGCAGTATTTTATTTAGGACTTTTTGTTTGTTTGGGATTGAATCCAGAGTGGCTTTACCACAGAGCTACATCTCTAGCTCTTTTTTTTTTAAATTTTGAGACAGAGTTGCACAGAGTGGCTGAGGCTGGCCTGGAACCTGCAATCCTTCTGCCTAAGTCTCCTGAGTAGCTGGGATTCCACGTGTGTGCCATCATGTCCAGCTTAGTTAGAATTTTTTATACCTACTTTGTGAGTTGAATTAGCCTATAACTTTCTAGTTTTGTTATCAAGTTTAAATTTAAATTATATTAACCTGACAAAATGAGATAGGAAACTTTTGCTCTTTTAAGCTTCTGAAACAACCTGTATAATATAGGAATAAATTGTTTCTTTAAGGCTTAGTAAAACTCACCTAGTAAAGGTTTTAAGCTGGACATGTTGTGCCTGGAAACCCAGAAGGCTAGGGCAAGAGGATCTCAAGTTTGAGGCCAGATTTAGCAACTTAGTGAGACTTTGTCTCAAAATAAAAAACAAAATGGGCTGGGGATGTGGTTCAGTGGTTACCACACCTGAGT
>PVHX01002538.1:34408-165324 GCA_004024805.1 Geosciurus inauris
TTTTTTTTTTTTTTTTTTTTTTTTTCTTTTTCACCATTCCTATTTACTGATGTTTAAAGTTAAATATTTTCCTCTGAAATTCTGCATTAGCTGTTACACATATTTTCGAAGCATTTAATTCTCATTGGTTTCCCTTTTCACCTAATGGTTATTTAACTACACTTATTTTTGGTTTTCAAACTTGAGGATTTACAAAAAGTTATTTTATCGATCTGGTTTCATTTTATTATATCAGATTATATCATAATCTGTAAAATAGATCTTTTGCAATTAATGATGTTTCCTTTATGTGTAATACGTGGTTTGGTAATACAGATGTTTTGGATATGCTAGAGAAAAATATTTCCTGCACATCAATGTATGTATATCTGTCTTTTTAGATTTGAGTTTTCTAATGGTACTGTTCAGGACTTGATATTTTCACTTACATTTTGTCTACTTGATATTATCAATAGTTCTGAACAGAATATAGTAAGAATAATTGTTGCTTTTTGCCACAGTTTGAATGGTTTAGGTATATTTTGAGGTCTGTTTAGGAGTGAATTTTTTAATGATGGATTATATTCTCTTGTCATTTTCATCAATATATAGCATCTTTTCATATCTTTATATTCCTTTTGCTCTTCTGAAAAAATGTCAAATCTTGCTGGGCACAGTGGCACACGCCTGTAATCCCAGCACTTTGGGAGACTGAGACAGGAGAATTCAAAGTTCAAAGCCAGCCTCAGCAACGGCAAGGTGGTAAGCAACTCAGTGAGACCCTGTCTCTAAAGAAAATACAAAATAGGGCTGGGGATATGCCTCAGTGGTTGAGAAACCCTGAGTTCAATCCCCGGTATCAAAAAAAAAAAAAAAAAAAAATCAAATTGTAATATCTTTACAGAGATTTATCATTTACTAATATTTTTCATATTCACATTCTTCCTCATTTTTCTACCTTTGTGTATTGACTTCATCATTGAGAGTTATTTGCACACAGTGCTTTTGCCCTAATTGTAAACAGTAAGGGCCGTCTCCTACATATAGTTATACTCTGGAAGTTTGATACTGTTATTGTTTAATATATTATCTATGTCCAGGTTTTTTTTAAGTCTCACAGTAATTTTTTTAAATTGTTCTGCGTTTAGTTCCTCTCCCCATCCATTGAGGATCCCATCAGTTATATTTAAGTTTTATATTTCTATTCTTTAGTCTAGATTCTAGAAGAGTTCTTCAGCTAACATCCCCACCCTCTTCTTTTTTTTTATATATATTTTTTTAGTTGTAGATGGACACAATGTCTTTATTTTATTGCTTTCTATGTGGTGCTGAGGATCGAACCCAGGGCCTCACGCATGCGAGGCAAGCGCTCTACCACTGAGCTACAATCCCAGCCCCCCCCTTCCCGCCCCCTTCTTTTTGGGCTGAAAGTTGAAAGCAGAGCTTTGCACATGCTAGGAAAGTAAGTGTCCTACCTCTGAATCATACTCTGCCTGTCCTCCTCTTGTTTTTCTTCCTTGACATTGCATTTGAGAGGGTCAGACTATTTGCTTTGTAAAATGTTCATTATTTTGGATATGGTTCATTTTTTTAGTTTGTATGGATCCAGGCAAAAATTTTGGGGTGGGAATATTATATTACATAGTGATGTCTTCTTTTCGGTCCACTATCTGAAGCAGTCATGGCAATTTCCCCCAGTATTGTAGTTGTTTGGACATTTTGGTATGATGATTTTCAGTAGATCTCTCCATTGTAAAGGCATACTTTTCTTTTTGTGATTAACTAGTGGTCTCTGGAGTGCTGTTTTGAGGAAGAAGGAATATCCAACAATCTCTAACATAGTCTTTTAGTATCCATTAATTTTTTTGCTTGAATCAAATATTACAGTTAAATAATTTTTCTATATCTATTATGCTGCCATTCCTCTGTTATTTTACTTTACTTCATATTTTATTGGTTATTAAGTTTGCTTTTCCAACTTTTTTTTCCTCCTTCCACATTTCTCCCATCCTTTTATTCTGGGTCCCTCCTTACTTTCCACTGAATAGTTGGAGTTTTTCTTCTGTTGGTTTGAAATTACAATTTTTAAGCCACATGCATTGGTATACACCTGTAATCCTTGTGACTCAGATCTGAGGCAGTAGGACCAATTGAAAGTTCAAGACCAGCCTTGGCAACTTAGTAAGACCCTATCTCAAAAAATAAAAAGGGCTCAGGAGGTAGCTCAGTAGTAAAGCACCTCTGTGTATAGTTCCTGGTAAATCAATTGATCAGTCAGTAAAATTACACCCTTTTTTATGTTATAACCATTTGCCCTTGACTTAAAACATATGTATGTCTATTCCTCTCTGTTGTTTAAAAAATTTAACAGTATCTCTGTCTTCTCTTTAGTAAAACAAGTACTTTGTTACACTCATTTTCTTAGTGAGGTTTCCTCTTAGCAAGCTGATACTATCTTAAGATTTTTAGTTCTTTTTATTATGGATATACTTTTTTCTTTTCCTTTCTCTTTTTTCTCTCCCTGCATCTGTCTCCCTTTCATTCTCTCCTTCCCTTTTGTTTTTCCTTATTTTCTCTTTTCTTTATTGACACAATTTATTCTTGTGTCATTTTTTTTTAGATTTCTAATGTACTTTTATGATATAATTTACTCTCCAAATGATTAATAATTAAAAATAAAATTTTGATTCTTATCTATAAACTTTAGGGATACTCTTTCAACAACTTAATTCCATTAACACTGTCTCATGCATGAAGTATTAGTATATTAAACATTGAAGTGACTTTAGGTCTTGATGACTGTTCTTCAATAGGTATCTCCTGTTCTTTTCAGCTAGCTGTTGCCTTGTATTAAAATATCAATGAGGGCTGGGATTGTGGCTCAGTGGTAGAGCGCTTGCCTCGCATGCGTGAGGCCCTGGGTTCGATCCTCAGCACCACATAAAAAGAAATAATGACATTGTGTCCATCTACAACTAAAAAAAATTAAAAAAAAAAAAAATCAATGAAGAGGCCAGGCATGGTGGTACACTTCTGAGACTTGGGAGCCTGAGGCAGGAAGATTGCAAGTTGGGGGTCAACCTGGGCAATTTAGTGAGACCTTGTTTCAAAATAAAAATTTTAAGAAGAATGGGCAGGCCAGCACTGTGCACGCCTGTGATCCCCCTGTGGCTCTGGAGACTGAGAAAGGAGGATTGTGAGTTCAAAGCTAGCCTCAGCAACAGTGAGGTGTTAAGCAACTCAGTGAGACCCTGTCTCTAAATAAAATACAAAAAAATAGGGCTGGGGATGTGGCTTAGTGGTTTAGTGCCCCTGAGTTCAATCTCCAGAATCCCCCCCCCCCCAAAAAAAAAAGAATAGGCAGGAGCTGTATTTCTTTTTTTTTTTTTTAATATTTATTTTTTAGTTGTAGGTGGACAGAATATCTTTATTTTATTTTTATGTGGTGCTGAGGATCAAACCCAGTGCCTCACGCGTGCTAGGCGAGCATGCTACCACTGCGCCATAACCTCAGCCCCAGGAGATGTATTTCAGAGGTAGAGTGCACCTGACCTTGCATGTGTGTGCAAACGACTGTTTTGCATAGTATCTATAATACCTTCCAATTTGGGTTTTGTTTTCAGTATTAACTTGGTTCCAAGGCACTACCATTATAAAACATGGACTCTCCATGGTAATGATTTACCATTGTTTTAGTATTTAGATTCTTATACTTCACCACTGGAAGAATACTTGTTTTGTACCAGAACAGAAATATAAGTAATTGGTTATTTAGGGTATATGCCCCACATGTAGAGGAAAACTAGGAAGGGTGTTTAGAAATCTTCTGTGCTGGATCTCATAATGACTTAACAGCTGTGGCCACTTGTTCAACTTATTTACGATTTTTATCACACTGGTCAGTTGTTTTATTTCAATTTTTATTTGAACATCTAAAGAAGGTTGAAGCATTAAGGTAGCAGCTGTGTGTGAAGAATAGCTTATTCAGTGACAGGAAAAAAGCAGTAAATTTTAACCCTTTGCTGCCCAAGTTGTGTCTTCATCATCATCAATTGTGATTTTGTTTATATGTGTTTGTGTCTGATTTTAAAAATGAGAATGCTGTCTGTAAGTTCAGGTTTCAAACTCTGTTCCTAGAACAAATAAATATAATTCCACAGAAACAATTACAATGGATTTAAACAGCATATATAAACCAATTAGTCTTTTCAGGCTTAGTATAATTGGAAAAGAATATTCATAGTCTTTTTGTGTGGATGTGTGTGTGTGGTTGTTGAAGTTTAGTTTGATGTGTATGAATAGCTACGTTTTTGAAAAAGGACTTTTGAAGCCCAGTCATCCATTCACTTCACCACTTTTAATCTGAAGCTTTATAGTTTATAGCTGTATGTAGGTCCTCCTAGTTTTGTAATAGGCTTGAGAAATTTCAGGAACCCTTCTATTTTAGAGATCAGCAAACTGAAGACCAGAGAGGATTGAAGTCAGCTTGAGCCCTTCTGCCTCTGCTGATCAAGTGCTAGGTCTGAGTGGTAAAGGGATCATCTAGGTGAGTTTGCGTAGCTAGGCTCACTCAGCCTTGTCTCTTAAGAGGAGAAAAATTTCTGAAATGGGTTTTTCAGTGAGGAGCACTTTGTGTTAGACATAGCTGGCTGTCTCACTAGCAGTGGGATTTCCAGAATAGAGTATGAAAAGATATCATGAGGTAGTTTAACTAAGTGGCTAATGAGGTCAGCCAAGGAAAAACAATTTAAACCAGCTTGAGAAGAGTCTTTCTCAGCAACAAAGGTTGTGGGAGGGTATAGAGTTATGTCAAAATATTGAGAAAACTGTATTGTCTAAATTTTTAAATAGTAAGAATAAAACATAAGGCAGGGGGTGTAGTTCAGTGGTGAAGTTTGTGCTTAAGCAGTTAGGCCCTGGGTTCAATTCCCAGAACCACAAAACAAACCAGACTAGTAAAACAAAACCACCACCACAACAAAACAAATCCAAAATCTTAAAGGACAGTTATAGGCATTGTATATCTTGAGTTAAAAAGGACACTTCTAGGCCCATAAACACTTAATTTTTATGAATTGGACTTCTCATCATTTACAATGTTGTCTTCTGCTAAAGTACCACTTCAACATGAATTGAGTTGACTATATTTTGTTCAGTCATATTCCTATATGTTAGATAAAATTAATTTAATGTTTTGAACTTCTTATTTTTAGATATACTGTAAAGATTACACAGCTGTTTCTTAGATATGCATGTGAATTTGAGCAGTTGGATCATGATTTGGATCCTATGCCAGCTGATAGTCAGCTGCTACAAATGGAAAAGAAGCTAACACACAAGAATAAAAATTCTTAAAGGACATCAACGTCATACTTCAGAATGTTCTGGGATAGTGCCTACCTTGTTTTAGGCACCAGACCATCAGTGACAACAGATTTCATAGTTGGGAACCTGGTTTGGGTTGTCTATTGGAAAGCTGGGGGTATTTCTCCCTTAAGTCAGCTTCAGTTTCCACAGTTTATATGATTAAAATTTTTTGGATTAGTAAAAATATGTAGTTTGATTCTTTGTGCCATAGCTAATTTGGTAGATTGAGTTGCTTTCAAGCTTCAATTAAATATCTGTGATTGAGTTTTCCCCCATTATGTCAATTCTGTTTACACTCAGTATATGTAGTTTTTATATTCCATTCATTGTGCTTTTAGCAAAGTTGTCTATAAGTATTTGTACCTATAGCAAAAGGTGTCTATAAAGAGAAATTTTCTCATTGACTTAATTATAAAATTGCTTATTATTTTACCTTAGTCCACTTTTGTGCTGCTATAGTGGAATAAGAATAGAGATTTATTTCTTATAGCTCTGGACCCTGCAAAGTCCAAGGTAGAGGGGCCCACATTTGTCACAGGCCTTCTTGTATTATTATCTGGTAGAAGGGCACAGGGCAGGGGTGAGGTGTAAATTGATTCTTTTCTCAGGAACCTACTCCATCCATAATTTAATCCCCCCTTGAATAATGACATCAATCCATTCATGAGGGCAGAGCCCTTACTGACCTAATCAGTCTTAGTCCCCACTTCTTTTTAAAAAATAATTTATTTGTTCTTTTTAGTTATATATGACAGTAGAGAGAGTATATTTTGACATTATACATATATGGGGTATAACTTCCCATTCTTGTGGTTGTACATGATAGGGAGTTACACTGGTTGTGTATTCATATATGAACATAGGAAAGTTACGTCTGATTCATTCTATTGTCCCCCCCCACCCCTCGCGGCCCCCAAGTCTCACCTTTTAGCAGAGTTCCATTTGGGTTTAAGTTTCCAACATATGAACTCTGGGGGACACATAAACCCATGCCGTCCCATTATCCCAGAAGTGGAACACCTATAAAAACTTAAATATTGTGTGTGTGTGTATACATATGTATATATAGTTGTATATAATATTATTACTATATCATAATTATGATGTAATATTAGTCAATATAATGCAACCTGTTTTAACACACTTGTGTCAGTTTTCTTGAGATAGTTGCAGAATTGAAAACTTGGGCTTAATGGGTTTTAACTGTAGCAATTTCTGTGGAAGGTGATCTCTAATAAAGTTAGTTGAAATAAAAAGATTAAAATAGTGATTGTCTGTGGTCATGCTGGCCATTGTGATTCATTTGCTTATTTAACACTCAGCAAATACCTGAATATGCTCTAAGTATTCATAGTCTAGATAGAGGTAGTGCAGTTCTCTATACTAGGAATTATATAGTCTAAAAAATTGTTACAGTACAGTGAGAATCATGCCATGATTCCTTTTTTTTTTTTTAGTGTTTCATTGACCTTTATTTACTCATGTATTTATATGTGGTGCTGAGGATCAAACCCAGTGCCTCCCACATGTGAGGCAAGCACACTACCACTGAGCCACAATCCCAGCCCTCGATGATTCTTTATGACGTACAGGCGCTGTAGTATGGGTAGAGGGCAGCCTGGGAAGACTACTTGGATGTGAACAGGGAGATATGATTGGCAGATCAAGAATACTTTCCTTATTTGGAAAAAGAAATAATCATTCAGGAAGAGCATGATAAAAGGAATGAAGAGAAGAAAGAGGCAGTTGCCCCAGTGCAAATGACAGGATTTAATAATGTAATTTCATTGAAATCCCAGAAACAGACTTGAATATATCCTCATGAAAAGTATAAATTAAAAAATATTGTTTATGCTTGGTCACTTTTCACAGACCTTTAAGAACAGTTTGCCCTTAAATTTTGAATCTAGCAATGTGTCAGAGAAGCAGTGTAATTGGCTGTCAAGGTAAAAAGGTCATCTCTGAGTTTCCAACCTTACCCTCAACATATTTTGCGTGCACATTCATTTCAGCTCCTTCCTAAGGTAGACCAAAACGATTATTTTTATAGTCAATACCATGTAAGAATGGTATATACTCTTGAAGCACATGTATTTGATTACTTGTTTAGCAGGTTTTAGTAAACAGTCTGTTCTACAAGCAACCATTGATTATTAGTAACTCCACTTTGTGGAAGTTACCAAAAAAAGCACAACCTTCTTCTAGTCAAGCACCTTAAAAAAATGTATTAATCACCATTCTACCTTGTTTGAATGTTTTATAGAAGCACAGGGCAAGAAATTCCAAAATCTCTTGAATGTCATGCAGTTTCTATCTGACTGAAGATGATTGATAAAAGTGGGCTGCTGCTTTTTAGATTGCAGCCAGTAATTCTCTTTGATTATGCTGTGCTATAATTACTTTCTGAACACACCGCCAAAGTGTGTGAACAAAACATCATATGCTAGTGAATCCTAAATCACTCTTAGCTTTCATCATGTTTATTCTGTTGTCAGTGACAATTGCATGACTACTCATTCTAACACCTCCCAATGCCTGTCTAAAGTTTTGGTATTCCCATTGAAGTTCAGGCTTCTTCTTGTACTTAGAAGTGCTTTTGGGTACTTCTGTAATCTCATACTGGGGTATTAGTACCACTCTCAGGGGCATACCATAAGACAAAAGTGGCATATTGGCCTGGAATGTCAGTTTTACCAAATATTTTTGGGGAGAACATCATATCAAAACAGGTGGTATAATGGAGTGAATTGCAAACTACTCATTAGATTTTAATGTGAAATAAGAAACTTCTAAGAAATTTGTTATCAGTTCTTTAGGTCTCCTAAACTTAGTGTATATGGGTAGGAGATCTACTGTATGGCATTTCAAATAATCTTCTGAAATTTTTTTGTTGTATTGTAGTCATATCTAGTCTAATCCCAGGAACTAAAGTATGTTGAACCTCATTTGATTTAGTGAATTTGTTCCAAGGTTGATCTGGTATGTCATGTTTTAGGACCAGATTCCTAGTCTTGAGGAATTATTTGTCCAGAAAGGTGAGAAGAATGTTTTCCCAGCTGTAGTGGACATACTGCTTTTCAGGACAGAATCTCACAATTTATAAAGTAGTTTTGAGCATGAGCTGGCAGCTGGTAAGTGTTGAATGTATTTGCCAAACTCATAAATATCTGTTCTGGAACTATGAATGTCCAAGAAATACTCTTCGAAAATTAATGGTTTCCTTGGAATAATAGGAAAACCAGACTTTCTTTGAGTGGTTGTGCTTAAGTGTGGAAAGGATCAGTTTTGATTTAGTTGGACTACTTATCCAATGTGCCTCAATATTATTTTCGCTTACACTTTATTCAAGTTAAAAAATAACAAAAACAATTCTTTTGAACTCTTGTTGTTAAGGTTAATTATACTATAATCATATATGGTAGCAGTGAACTTAAATTGAAACAGGAAGTTAGAATTGTATTCCACTGGTACAGAGATGTGCTAAGCAGCAGCCATTTGTAAGTATACTTCTAATTTTTCAAGGCCATCATGAATTCCCAGATTGACAAATAACTGCTGTAGCTACCATATACAATGGGTACCCATGGAGGAGTAGATATGAAGAAAGCCCCAATGGGATGCAGTTAATAAGAAGTTGAGCTTGGTCAACTGGATAAGGGGATTTGTCTTGCTCATTTCCTGCATATCAAATTGGCTGAGCAGAAGTTCAGATTCTTGTATTGGTCAAAAGATGGTTCAAGGCATGCCATGGACCATTAGTATTGTTTGTCAACACAGTGTTAAAATGTATACTATAGCTGGTAGTTTGTGCTCATGTGTGGTTCTAGAACTAAATTTTTTTTTGCTATCTCTATTTACTAAATGCTGTTACTGCTAATGACAGTCATGGCTAACATTTTTGAAAGCCCACCATGTACCAAGTACTTGAAATGCTTTATGTACATAGTTTTATTCTTAAAATGGTTCTGTGAAGCATAACTATTATTATTCTCATTTAGAAATCAGGAAACTAAAGCTTACAGGCTAACTAACAACTTGTTTTAAGTTTACAATCAGGAAATGACAGAGCTGGTATTGAAATTTACTTGGATTTAATTCCAGATTCTCTCTCTCTTTTTAAAGTATTTAATATTTTCTTTAATGTTTTGGGTTGAGATGAACTGTTGAAATGACTAGATTGCCATGACCAATCCTATGCTGAAACTTTTTACTATGAGTAGTCTATATATAAAACCTACCGAAAACATTAATTAAAACTTTAAATTTTAATGGAATGGAAACAAAGAGTAGTTTATTTTTAAAATAGTTTTCCTTTTTAAATTTTAAAGTGAATGTTAATTGAAAATCTTTTGTAATTTAAAATTAGTCAATTAATCCCCTATTGTTGTGTTCAATTCTCTACTCTTAACAAGGACCCACCCTAGCTCTAGTCTTTCTAAAGATACCCACTCTATGCCTTGTAGAATTTAGTACTAATGTTGAAAATTTCAGAAAGAAATTTGAAGCTTTAATTATAGGCTGTGGAGGGGGGAAACCATACAGTTATGTATCAGTGATTTTGATGATATATGTATATTACTATATTCCTAGCAGCAGTGGTATAGTAAAATCTGAAATCATCATTGTCATCTGGCATTAACTAAAAAAGTGAAGTGGTGATGTGAATGTACTCTTCTAACAGTTTGCCTGAAAAGGAGATATGTGAAGCCAACAGAAATGTAAATCTGTTTTGTAAAAGATCTTAATTAAAATATTCTTAACTATGCCGGGCATGGTTGCGCATGCCTGTAATCCCAGCACTTTGGGAGGCTGAAGCAGGAAAATCACTAGTTCAAAGTCAGCCTCAGCAGCGAGACAAGGCGCTAAGCAACTCACTGGTCGAGTGCCCCTGAGTTCAGTCCCCAGTATCAAAAAAAAAAAAAAAAAAAAAATCTTAACTAGATTCTCCTATGCAGAAATACTTTAGACATTATATTTTCTAGGTAAAATATTAGGATGCTTATACTTGTTCAGGAAGTGCTGACTATAAGGCTTCTATGAGGAGAGACTGGAGGTAGGGATGCTGTTTGGTGAGCCTCTGTAGTACTTCACGAAAGAGTTCATTAATGTAGTGGCAGGGGGACATAATGGAGGAAGTATTAGGAGAGACATTTGGGTGGTGGAATTGACAGGACTGGTGGCTAATATAGGAATGACTGTACCAAAGCAGCCTAAGGTTGCACTTAGGTTTCTAGCTAGGGATTTTTGGTACCTTTCATCTGGGAAGGGCAAAATAGTGGGAGAGGGTAAGGCAAGAAAATAGGTTACATTCTTGGGTCTGTCCCTCCACCCCCAGTCTAGATTTAAATATATAACAAGGCAGTTGTCTATGTGGCTATGGAGCACAGGAAATAAGAATGGATTGTTAATATCTTTTTAGTGCTTTTTTAACAGGTATTAAAACCCTGAATACTCAGGACCCTAAGTTTTGGTGCTGTGTGTGTTTTGGGTTATAAGGAGAAAAGATTAGCGATCACACTACCTATCAGACTTTGATCACTTTATGTACACATTGTATCTCTACTCATTCAATTTAAAATTCTCATTTGAATGAATATAAGAAATAAAACATGCCAGTCATTTGTCTTTCCATTGATGAATGAAAATATAAAAATATTTTTTGTTATAGCTATGAAGTCTGTGCATAGTTTTTTTTTTTAAATAGAGAAAGCTGCACTGGAGTGAACACATGGTTAATTTCCCCTCAACATTTTATTATGAAGAATTTAAACATACAGAACAGTTGAAAGATTTGTTCAGTAACCATAGGTATTCTCAGTCCAGAGTGTACCAGTAACATTTTATTGTACTTCGTTTATTATATCTATTTGTTTTGTTTATTTGCTTTTAGAAAAGTACCTTAGTCATCAGCACACTATTTTCTAAATATCGGTATATATATATATCATTAACTAGGTTTCAATAATACTTACCTTTTTTTCCTTTTGTGGTAAATAATATCAACATAATGGTGTAGAGAGCATTGGATGAGTTTTGACAAATGCACACGTGTAACTAAAAGCTCCTTCAAGATAACAGAACTTTCTCGGGTGGTGGCAGAATTTCACTGAAGTCTTTGGTTTGACCATGTCTTTGCTTTAATAATTCCTCCCATAACAACTGCTGTTTTGAATAATTTTCCTGTAAATTAGTATTTCCTGTTGCAAAACTTAATCTATTAGGAATCATTAAGACATGTTTTCTTTTGTAAGGCTTTCTTAAGAGCATAATATTTTCACTGTTTATCTCTGTAGTTGTATCATTCATTCGCTTTTCTTGATTAGTGATATGCCATTGTATAAAAATGCTATGATTTATTTGTCCATTTTCCTCTTGATGGTTACCTCAGCTGTTTCCAGTTTTTGGCAATATTAAGCATTGGAATTGAAGGATCAAAGGGTAGGTGAATGTTTGATTCTATAAGAAATGCAATTTGTCTTTCAAAATTGTTGAAGAACTATTTTACACTCTCGCCAATGGTGTTTGGGATACATGTTTGCACCATGTTTTAGCCATTCTGGTGGGTGTGTAGTGGCATCTTATTGTGACTTTTATTTGCATTTCCCTAATGATTAATGATGTTTACAACTTTCATGTGAATTTGCCTAATATTTATATATCATGTTTTCTAACACCTGTTCAGATTATTAGTCCAATTAGTCCAATTATTGCTTATTGATTGTCTGTATTTTAATTATTTAGTTGTAGGAGTTTTAAAAATACATCCTGCTTGCCTGTCAGATTTTTATTTTGCTAATGTTTTTCTCATTTGTACCTTATCTTTATGCATTTTTTCCTGTCTGTTCCTTCTTTCTTCTTCCCTTATTCTCTTAACCCGCTTCCTCCCTCCCTCCCTTCTTTCCCTTGAAATGTATGAAGTCCTTCCTTCTTGTACTTTCAAATATATAAGTTAATTAGAAGTGGTCAAGAGAGGCATTCTTGCCTTGTACATGACCTCAGGGGGAATGAGTTCAATATTTCACAACAAAGTATGATGTTATAGGTTTTTTTTTATAGATTCTCTTGATCATATTAAGGAATTCCCTTCTCACTTGCTGAGCGTTTTTGTTGTAAATGATGTTGCATTTTTTTTCTGCATCTCTTGTATTGAATGGTTTTTATCCTTAGTTAATATGGTGAATTACTTTCATTTTCAAATGTCTGGAGTAAACCCTATTTGGTCATGATGTATAACTTTAATATATTACTGATTTTAATTTAATGCTGTATTGTTAAGAATTTTTTTTTGCAATGGTATTGTTGAAAAATACTTCTGTTTTTTATGTTTTTGTCAGATTTTGGTAATCAGATTGGTCTGCCCCAAAACACACTAGGAAATGCTTCCTCTTCTTTTTTCTGAGAGTTTGTATAACATTGGTGCAGTTTTCCTTACATGCTTTATACAATTCACTAGTGAAACCATTTGTCTGGAGTTTTATTTATGGGGGATAGGTGGGTCTATAACAATTTTTTAATAGATAACATTCACATTTTACCATGTCTTTCTTTTTGGGGGGCTGTTGGTGCTGGGGATTGAACCCAGGGGTACTTTACCACTGAGCTACATCCCAGCTATATTGGAAATTTTAAAATGCACTTCTTAGTAATCCATGGGTTGCAAGAAGAAAACACAAGAAAACCTGGGGAATAATTCAAAGTAAGTCATTATGAAAATGGCAAATAAAAATGTGGTGCAGTGCTGGGAGTGGTGGCGCATGCCTGTAATCCCAACAGCTTAGGAGGCTGAGACAGGAGGATTGCCAGTTCAAAGCCAGTCTTAGCAAAAGCTAGGTGCTAAGCAACTCGGTGAGACCCTGTCTCTAAATAAAATACAAAATAGGACTAGGGATGTGGTTCAGTGCTTGAATGCCCCTGAGTTCAATTCTCAGTACCAAAAAAAAAAAAAAAAAGAGAGAGAAAGAGAGAGAGAGAGATGCAGCTAAAAAGCAGTATTTACTAGCCGGGCGCGGTGGCGCAAGCCTGTAATCCCAGCACTTAGGGAGGCTGAGGCAGGAGAATTGTGAGTTCAAAGCCAGCCTCAGCAATGGCAAGGCGCTAAGCAACTCAATGAGGCCCTTTCTCCAAATAAAACACAAAAATAGGGCTGGGGATGTGGCTTAGTGGTCAAGTGCCCCTGAGTTTGATCCTCGGTACAAAAAAAGGGCAGTATTTACTGGGAAATATATTGCTGCAAATGTTTGTATTAGAAAAGAAAGGCCTATATTAGAAAACAAAAGTTTACCTCTTTAAGAACTTAGAAAAAAGAAAGCCCAAAGGAAGTAGAAAAATGATTTTTAAAAAAGCAGTCAATGGACACTAGACATCTATCTGCTCTCTCAGAACCATTTCTGCACCAACCATGGCCACCTTTGTGGAGCTCAGCACCAAAGCCAAGATGCCTGTTTTGGGTCTGGGCACCTGGAAGTCTCCCCCAAGCAAAGTCAAAGAAGCCATGAAGGTGGCCATTGATGCAGGATATCGCCACGTAGACTGTGCCTACGTCTGTCAGAATGAGAATGAGGTGGGAGAAGATCCAAGAGAAGGTGGTGAAGCGGGAGGACCTCTTTATTGTGAGCAAGTTGTGGTGTACCTTCTTTGAGAGGAATTTTGTGAAGGAAGCCTGTGGGAAGACCCTCAAAGATCTGAAACTGGACTATCTGGATGTCTATCTTATTCACTGGCCTCAGGGACTCCAGTCTGGGAAGGACTTTTTCCCCAAAGATGATAAAGGCAACATCTTCATCAATAAAGTAATGTTCTTGGATGCCTAGGAGGTCATGGAGGAGCTGGTGAATGAGAGTTTGGTGAAAGCCCTTGGCGTCTCCAACTTCAACCACTTCCAGATTGAAAGGATCTTGCACAAGTCTGGACTCAAATATAAACCAGTGACTAATCAGGTCGAGTGTTACACATACCTTACCCAGGAGAAACTGATCCAGTACTGCCACTCCAAGGGCATCACTGTCACAGTCTACAGCCCCTGGGTTGTCCTATACCTTGGGCTAAACCAGAAGACCCTTCACTACTGGAGGACCCTAAGATTAAGGAGATTGCTGCAAGGCACAAAAAATCCTCTGCCCAGGTTCTGATCTGGTTCCAGATCCAGAGGAATGTGGTGGTGATTTCTAAGTCTGTGACACTAGAACGTATTGTCGAGAACTTTCAGGTCTTTGACTTCAAATTGAGTGATGAGGAGATGGCGACCTTACTCACCTTCAACAGAATCTGGAGGATCTGCATCCTGGCTGACCAGACTCATTTGCCAGAATACCCCTTCAATGCCGATTATTGAAGCTGAATATCCTGATGAGACACCTGGTGGATTATTTTCACTGAAGTGGAAGTTGCTCTCCCTGAGGCCTATTTTAGCCAAGTTTATATGAAATCATTTTGTGTCTGACCTTGTCAGAATCTAGGCAAGATTTAAAATAAATTTTTTTTTTGGTACTGGAGATTGAACTCAGGGGCACTTGACTACTGAGCCACATCCCCATCCCTATTTTGTGTTTTACGTAGAGACAGGGTCTCACTGAGTTGCTTAGCGGCTCGCTATTGCTGAGGCTGGTTTTGAACTCGCAATTCTCCTGTCTCAGCCTCCCTAAGTGCTGGGATTACAGGCTTGCGCCATTGCGCCCAGCTAATTCTGTCAATTTTTGCTTTATTTTTTGAGACTATAATTAGATATATACTATAATTAGATATATTAGATATAGATATAGATTGTTTAATGATGAGTTAGCCTTTTTATAATTTTGAAAAATCCCTCTTAAAATCACTTAATTTGATATTAATTTATCAATTACAGCTTTCTTATATTTACTGTTTGGGTAGCATATGATTTTCTGTTTACTTTGTTAAAGTGAATATCTTATAAAAACTATAATTAGGTCTTTTAAAAATCAGTTACATAATCTGAATCTTTTAATCAGAATAGTCATTAACATTTAATGTAATGTTGACATGGTTGAACTTTGATCTACCATTTTAATATTTAGTTTTAGATTATCTCCTTTATGTTTACTCTGTTATTTTCCTGTCTTTTTTGGGGGATTGACTATCATTAGAAATCTTCTTTTTCTCTATGGACTTTTCAGCCATACCATTTTGTATTTTCCTTTAGTGATTTCTCTAGGGCTTGTAATATACTTTTTCAGCTTTTTACTGTTTACTTAGTTAATGCTGAAGCATTTCACATAAAACTTAAACTGCAACTCTCTAAATTGTGCCTCTCATTCTGTTTTGCTGTAATAACCTTATGCATTCTGTCTAAATAGTTTGAAACCCTGTAAAATAATGTTCCAATTTTTGCATTAAACTGTCAGAATCTAATTTATATTTACTCTGTATTTGCCATTTCCGATGCTTTTCATTTCTTATCAAATATGTTTTCATCTAGTACAATTTCTCTTTTAACTTACATCTGAAAATGTATTTGCCTTTATTTTATTTTATTTTTATTTTTTGGTACCAAGGATTAAACTCAGGGGTACTCTACCACTGAGCCACATCCCCAGCCCTGTTTTATGTTTTATGTAGAGACAAGGTCTCACTGAGTTGCTTAGCACCTCGTCCTTGCTGAGGCTGGCTTTAAACTCTCAATTCTCCTGTCTCAGCCTCCCAAAGTGCTGGGATTACAGGCATGTGCCACTGCACCTGACCTACTTGCCTTCATTTTAAAAGACTGTTTTCCCTGGATGTAGAATTCTGGATTGACAATTTTGTATTTGAACACTCTAAAGATGCCATTTTACTGTCTTCTTGTCTCTCTTGTTTCGAAAGAGAAGTCCATAGTCATTCAGATAATTATTTTCCTTCAGTATATAATGTTTCATTTTCCATTGGCTGTTTTTCATGTTTCTCTTAAATTTATCTTTCACTATAATATACCTGCCTATGGTTATTTTTAGATTTATTATGTCTTGTTTTTTGGGGGAGTGGGTGGGAAGTGGCATACCAAACTCTTTTTACGTGTATGTTAGATATTTTGGTCTCGTCCCACAGGTCTCCAACTCCTTGTTCACTCTTCCACCCCTGCCTTTTTTTTTCTTTCTCTCTCTCTCTCTCTCCCCCTTTAAATTGGGTCATTTCTTTTTCTTCCTCCTTCCCTCTCTCCCTCCCTCCCTCCCTGGATTGAACTCAGGAGTACTCAACACTGGGCCACATCCCCAGCCCCGTTTTGTATTTTATTTAGAGACAGGGTCTCACTGAGTTGCTTAGCACCTCGCTTTTGCTGGGGCTGGCTTTGAACTCATGGAATTACAGATGTGTGCTACAGTGCCTGGCTGAGTCATTTCTTCTGATATAAGGTTTACTGGTTCTTTCTTCTCCTGTCTATTCTGCAGTTTAGTCGTGCAGAGAATTTTTATTCTTCATAACAAAGTATGTATTTTTCAGTAGTAGAATTTTTGTTACTCAAAAAATGTCCTATAAATATTGCTGATTATTTCAAGTATATTTTGCTTTATATTATTAAATGTAGTTATAGTAGTTGCTTACAGGTTGTGTCATCCTCATCTTGTCTTTGGACTCCATTGACTATGTTTTTCTCTTGAGAATGTTGAGTAATTTTTATTTGTATTCTGGACCTTCTAAGATAATGCTAAAGAGCTTTTCAATTTTTTAATGGTCCTCTGAAGAGTGTTTTTTCTTTTGTCCTTCCTTTACTGGGAATTGAACCGAAAGGGGCTTTTCCACTGAGATATATCCCCAGTCCTTTTTATGTTTTATGGAAATAGGGTCTCACTAAGTTGCTTAAGATCTTACTAAATTGCTGAGACTGGCCTGGAACTTAGGATCCTCCTGCCTTAGCCTCCTGAGTCACTGGAATTACAGGCTTGCGCCACTATTCCCAGCACTCCATATCATCTCTTTGATACAAGAGTTGAGTCCCTTCTGGTCATTCTCCAGTACATTCATATAATTGTTCTGTAAATTTTATCTAAAGTTTATAGTTTTATCTACTGGAGTGTCATTTGGAAAGGAACTCAAATCCGTTTTTTTTGTTTTTGTTTTTGGTACTGGGGATTGAACTCAGGGGTACTCGACCACTGAGCCATATCCCCAGCCCTATTTTGTGTTTTATGTAGAGACAGGGTCTCACTGAGTCACTTAGTGCCTCACCATTGCTAAGGCTGGCTTTGAACTCGCGATTCTCCTGTCTCAGCCTCCCTAAGTGCTGGGATTACAGGCTTGCGCCACCATGCCTGGCTGGAACTCAAATCTGTCATGACCCTCTCTACTTAGATTTTTGAGAAAAAAAAGTTGAAATCCTTCAGTACCCTGCTTCAGTTTTTCTCGCTTGATTTCATGTTGTACTTATCTTGGCTATTCCTCACACTACTTGAGGAGTCATTAATCTTGCAAATGGAAAAAATAAAAAGTGAATTTTCCCCACCTCTCTGGTTTTACTTCAAATCTGTCCTAGGCTCTCTGGTGTTTCATAGCTGAAATTAGCTGCAGTTAGTATTTTTAACTCCACAGTGCTTAGAAGTACGTCAGGCTGCTTTGTTATGTAGCTGAATGAAAATAATGTGTGGAAAAAAAAAGCCTGCAGTAATCAGGTGGAATCTATTAAGTTGCTCTGAGGGAAAAAAAAAAATTTTTTTTTTTTTTGTAATGACGATTGAACTTGGCTGTTGAGCCACTTCTCCAGCCCTATTTTGTGTTTTGTGTAGAGACAGGGTCTCATTGAGTTGCTTTGCACCTCACCGTTGCTGAGACTGGTTTTGAACTCTTGATTCTCCTGTCTTAGCCTCTGGAAGTGCCGGGATTATAGGTGTGCACCACCGTGCCCAGCTAAAAATTCTTTGTAATAGAATGATCCACTAGCATAGGGAATGTGTGTTGCTGAGTGAAGTGTTTAACCATATTTTTTTCTTCTATGATCAGTTCTGTATGTATATACTTTCTGTGAGCTAGTATGCTATTAAGGAGGATTTAGGTGTGTTGAAGTTTTAGGTTCTTGGGGGGCAGGTAAGAGGGTGTGAAGAAGGGCTGGTATATTAGTTATTTATAGTCACAATAAATTACTGAAAACAGCACACACATGTTATCACAGTTTCTGTTGGTCAGGAATCTGAGTACAGCATAACTTGGTCTTCTGGCTCAGAGTCTATCACAAGTGCAGTCAAGATCTTGGCTAGGACTGCAGCCCCAACTGAAGTCATCACCAGGGGAAGATCTGTATCTAAGCTCCTTGGATTCTCTTGCATGCCAGCTGTTTGCCTGAGTTCCTTCCTGGCAGTTGGCCTTGTCATGCAGTCCTCTCCCTAGGGCAGTGAGCAAGGTGGAAGCCAGTTTTTTCTTTGCAAATTAACCTTGGAAGTGACATTTCATATTTTTTGCCTTATTCTGTTCCAGAGAGGCAAGCAAGTCTGTGGCCATGAATACCAAGAGGTATGGAAATTGTTATTAGCCACCCTTTTTTGTTGTTAAGGGAAAAGGAAGAAGGTAGTATAAGTTTTTATTTCTTATAATGTATATTTACAATAGGAGGCAGAAACACAAATATGAGAGGAATTTTTAAAACCTAAAGATAAGTGTTACTAAAGGAAAAGTGGCACAGCATCTCAAATAAAGGAACATAATAAAACTTTAAATGCTCTATAATAAAGTGGATTAATTCTAGAAAACGTCAATGTATTCTTTCTCTACTAATACTCATATTTAAAAACTAAAGTAAAATGTAACCTGTAATCAAATGCATGTGAGATTAATATGGTTTTATTCTTTAATGGATAAAAACACTTCCGTATATCATATAAATATTAAAGGCTATATGTATGTATGTGTATATAGTGGTAAGAAATTATACATAACATAAATTTTATCATCTTAACCTTTGGAAGTATACAATTCAGTGGCATTAAGTACATTCACATTGGTTTTTGCAGCCATCATTAGCATACATATCCAGAACTTTTTCATCTTAAACTGAAACTCTATCCATTAAATAATCACTCCTTCCTTCTTCCTCCCGAAGTCCTAGGCATCTGCCATTATGCTTTTTGACTCTGAACTGACTATCTAGGAATCTAAGTGTAATCATAAACTATTTGTCCTTAAGATCTGGTTTATTTCACTTAGCATAACGTCCTCAAGGTTTATCCATATCATAGCACATTTCAGAATTCTTTCTTTTTAAAAAAGGTTGAATAACATTTCATTCTGTGTATGTACTACCTTTTGTTTATTCATTCAGCTAGTGCACTACATAACTTACTTTAAGATTTTGTCTTTGATGTGATTTTTCAAGAAGGTTGAGATTCTATTTGAAGGAAACATTTCCTGAAGTATTAATTTCATTAATAAGTGTTTTTTACTGGTATCTTTTTTAAAATTTGTGTTTTTTTCCCCAAACATTTTTTTTTTTTTGGTCCCAGAGATTGAACTCAGGGGCACTTGACTACTGAGCCACATCCCCATCCCTATTTTGTGTTTTATGTAGAGACAGGGTCTCACTGAGTTGCTTAGCGGCTCGCTGTTGCTGAGGCTGGTTTTGAACTCGCGATTCTCCTGTCTCAGCCTCCCTAAGTGCTGGGATTACAGGCTTACGCCACCACGCCTGGCTCCAAACATGTTTTTGTTACAGGTTAACATATTTTCAGTAGTGAAATCTTTTTAAAAGTATCCTTGATTATTTCTAAAAGAACATCAGTTTCAGCAAATAAATATTTCCTCTCCTTAACTTCAAATTAAATATAACCTCAAGTATAATATGAAAATAATAGGAAACATATGAAGAAATAATTTTGTGGAGCTATTAGAATTGATAGGGCAGAATCCAACTCTTATTCAAGTAAAGTGATTGTAACTTTTTAATCAAACTTTGAAGCAGACTGAATATTTTGAATCTCATTTTTACCTCTTCCTTAATCAAGTTAATTCTCCTCTTTGTCTCAAATTTCAGCAACTTAGTGAGACTCTGTCTTAATATAAAAAATAAAAGGTTCAGGCTTGTAGCTCAGTGGCAAAATGCTTCTGAGTTCAATTCTCAGTACCCCTTCCCCAGTTTCCTATCTGTAAAATGGAATTTGTTGACAAATAAGATTTTGTTTTGTTTTGTACTATCCTAGGAATCGAACCCTAGGGGTACTTTACCACTGAGCAACATCCTCAGTCTTTTATGAGTTAGACTAAAATGCTTAAAGGGTGAGAGATACCATAAGTATAAATGCACAGAGAGGCGGCTGTATGAATAGGCAGCAAGGTGAATGCCTGCAAACTGAGGGAGACTTCAGAGGACACAGTCCTGCTGACACCTTGATCTTGACTTCAGCCTGCACAACTGTGAGACAGTAAATTTTTTTTAAGCCAAATAATAGTAATAATAAAAATGAAAAGATTAAATGTTTAAAGGTATATGTTATATTAAGGACACCAAACTTTATTTTTTAGTGGTGAGCAATCTAATTCTCTTAAGTGCCCTACCCCTGCACACCAGTCACATTGTGGCTTTAGCCCTCTGATGCTCTTGATTGAACTAGTCAATGATTTCCCCCTACTTCAGTAAGCAAGAAAAAGAAATGAAGAGATCAGAAACCAAATTCCTGCGTATTCCAAAAGCCAAAGTTCATTTCCACTGCAGCAATAACCACTTACCACAACTGCCAACAGTTATCTTTAAAACTGCAGCTCTTGGCAGTAACTTCTTAATCACTGCAAAGCCCCAAATTTCAATGCTCTGTAAGCTAGAAAGATTTAGGGGAGGGAGAAGTCAATGCAGAAAGAGCAGATTCTGACTTGAGAGTAAGTTAGATGCAACCCTCAGGGATCTATGGAGATGGGAGACCCCAAAGGGATCAACAGTGCTTCTCTTGTTTTTTTTCCTTTGGTCTTGGGAGTAGTTGGCAGTGTTTTTGTGGTCCCTTTCTTGGTTGCTAGAACTGTCAAAAGACAAAATTACAACAAATTTTATTGTAAATCTAATTGGCTTTTGTGTATGATTCATGAATTTGGCAGCCATCATTCTACAAAACAAAGAGAGCTTCCCTTGGGCAATAGCAAAATAGTGAATTTTGTAAGATGGGAACAAGGAAAAAGAATAATAAACAGACTGATTAACTTTTTGGTAAGGATTAAAGCAGAGGAGACTTCCTTATTACACTGAATCAAGTGGACTGAAATCTCCCCTTTTGAAAATTTTATCTGCTTTCTTTAAGAAGTTTTAATTTGTGTCACATTTAATATGAGTGATTCCACGTTGGTTTGGTCTGGTGTGGTTTGCCTTTTGGAGCCTAGTGTAGGATCTCCGTACAAAACAATGGCCTCGTGTAATTTTTTAAAGCAAGCATCAGTAAAATGCTAGGTATAGCTATAATTTTTCTTTTTTCACTTTCCCTGTCTCGTGTCTTATCTATCTGCAAGTTATTTCTGCTATACTTCCAACATACATACTGCATGCTTCCGTCTCCTGTTTTCTTATCTGTTATTTGTGCTTTCATCCTTAACTTCCACGACACAAGAATTCCTTCTTTGTGTAGTAACTAGAGTCAACTAGTCTTGTTCTGCTTAAAGCTCTCCAGTGCCTTTGGAGCAAAAATACAACCCCTTTTCATGGCTCAAACATTATCTCCCTGGAGAATTTTGCTTTTTGAGAAATGAATAAATACTAAGAGAACTCAGGGAGCAATTAAGTGTGATTTTGGGGACCTCAGGGAGACTTAATAGAAGGAATAGTATTTGATTCTGGTCTTGATAAATAGGATTTTTGTCAGATGGAATTATGTATTGAACAAGCATTAAAGAGTGCCTCCTGTGTGCCAGGTACTCTCATATCCATGCATTTTTTAAACAGTATTTTTTTAGTTGTTAATGGACTTTATTTATTTATATGCACTGCCAAGAATTGAACCCAGTGCCTCACACATGCTAGGCAAGTGCTGTACCACTAAGCCACAACCCCAGCCCTTATGCATTTTTTTTTATAGGATTAGTAAATGGTGTCTTATGTAGCCTCTTCTCCCTCAGGATCTCAGGTATGTTGTATCTAAGTGAGTGCTCTACCAACTGAGCTTCATCGCCAGCCGTGCAAGTGTAATCTTTGAAAGAAAGTTGCTGCCGTTGTTAAAGACAGATTTACTGTACTACCAATAAATAGTGTATACAAGAATAGACAAGCAATTCTTAGTCTGCTTAAATACTAGGAAACATTTCTTTGAGAGCTACCTGTGAGAATAGAATTTGGCAAGCATTCTTTACTATTGTATGTACCTGCTTAGGAAATTTGACTGTATTCAGAAATGAATTCTCCAGCAAAGCTACAAAATTATAATGTAGTTTCATGGTTTTTAGATTTTTTAAAAAACACCCAGCTGCCTCTAGTCTTCTAATGTAAAATATCTTTGACAAATACCAAAAGTAACATCAGGAAGATGATGTATAGTCAACAACAAAAAATCCTGGCTTTGCTTATAACTAAGTTAGTGCCTGATCTTCACAAGACTGTAGATTAGTAATTTACTAATTTAGTATTTTTCGTATTACTTCACTGACTCAATTTTTTTTTAACATTAGTGCATTATAGTTATACATAAAAGTGGGATTCATTTTGACATCTTCATAAGTACATATAACATAGTTTGCTCCAACTGACTCAGAATCTTGTAAGACTTTGACCAGATTTCATTTTGAGGCTTTCATTATGTAGATTGGATGATAGTATAAAGATGCATTACTTTATTGTTTGTATACACAACAGTGTACATGTAGTAGTACTTTCTGTGGTGACTGAGGGCAGTCATACTTTTAAGCAGGTCCTTGACTTAATTCACTGGATCAGAGAAAAGTAGGGTGGCAGGGAAGGAACTATGGTTAATATATTGTCTAGAAAGCGAAGTTACTACATTTATGATTTGTCTTTATTTTGGGATTTGTTATTCCTATTTGTGCATTTTCAAAAATAACCTCATTTTAGTAAGTTATGATGCTCTATCTAATTTCCTACCTGGAAAGCACACTAAAATATTGACTGCCAATTCTCTATTGATCTCACCTAATCTGTTTTGAAGTTTGCAGGTTGATGAAACCCATAACCTGGGTACCACTGGTGTATTTTGTGTATCATATGTGAAGGTTTTTGTTTTTGTTTTTTTATTCTTTTCCTCCAATGAGCAATCTGTTACTTTCCCTTTCACCAACCTGGTTTTCATCAGTTCAATTGAATTCTGGCACTAATCACCTAGGGTTAACATAGACCCCTTACTCAGTTTTAGAAGAACATCCTCACTTCAGACACCAGCTGCAAATGGAGTGCACAGGCTACCCACGTGTCTGTCCAGCAACTGTTGATTCCGTAGTTACCCCTAATCCCATCTCCCTGCCACCAGTTGATAATTTGCTAGAATAATTCTCAGAACGCAGGAAAGTGCTTTGCTGTGACTGGTTTACTGAGAAGGATACAATTCAGAACAGACAAATGGAAGAGATGTATAGGTCAAGGTATGGTGGAGTAAGGGACCTGAAACAACTCCACCTGTTCCATACACCATGCTTCCAGAACCTCCAGGTTTTTAATGGCATTTTTATTACACAGATATAATTGATGAAATTCTTGATCATCGGTGATTAAACTCAATCTCCAGCCCTTCTCTTCTCCCCAGAGTTTGGAGTGTGTTTATGTTATAGAATTGTGGGCTGAGTTCTGGTTCTCTAATCCTCCATTGGTATTTTTGGTCACTAGGCCCTATCCTCAAGCTATTTAGTATCCCCTACATCCAGGAGTCATCTCATTATCATACCAGAGACACCATTATCAGGAGAGTCCAAACGTTTTATGAGCTTTGTGTCTGGAACCAGTGACAAAGACTTAAGTATTTTTTTTATGTACCACAGCATGCCTGTCTCTGGCAAAACAGATGCTATGAAGAAGAATGGGAAGATGGAGTGCAATGTCATTAAATCTCAGGGACTGGGCCTTCATGAGGCTTTTCTGTTTTCCTGATATCTTCTAGAATGAAAGTTATTTAGATTTAGCCTGTCCTTTCACAATTTGCCACATACTCACATGGTTATTACTGCTCTTCCAATAATATGTAAGTGCTCAGGTCTTACTTTTGCTTCTCTTTATTTTTAGCTTCTATTGCTTTTTGTTTTTTAGAGTTGGATTCAATCCATGTGTCTCATTTTGAAGATTTAATGTTCAACAGAAAACTAATCAGCTATTTTTTTTCTTTCATTTTTGACCTTTCTTGGCATTTTGGATATGTTCATTTCAGATGTCTTTATTACTGTGGTTAAGCTTTCCCAGGGAAATTGAACTAATCAGATGATTGTTGACTAAGCAGTTTGTGTGTACAGTTTTGTCCTTCAATAACCTCAAGGGATGGGTTCCAAGACCCCCTGGGGAATCTAAATGCTTAAGGTCCATTTCATAAAATGGTTTAGTATTTGCATAGAAACTATGCACATCCTCCCATATACTCTAAATAATCTCTAAATAATTTATAATACCTAGCACAATGTAAATGCTATATAACTAGTTCTTATTTTGTTTAGGGATTAATGATGGGGGGCTCTATACTTGTTCAGTGCCTATACATTTTTTGTTTTTTCTGAATACGTTTGATCCAAGTTTGGTTGAATTTGTGAATGCAGAACCCTTGGATGTGGATATGCTTAATTAATGAAGCACTTGTCTCATCTATTCAATTAACAATGTGTTTTCATATTTGGGCTGTCTCCAGCAACCCACTTTAAAGCATTGTATCTACCTCCCTTGAATTTAGATTCATTTTATTGTTTTTTTAAATTTATTTATTCTAATTAGATATACATGACAACAATGCATTTTTTTATTTTAAATATTTTTTTAGTTGTAGATGGACACAATATCTTTATTTATTTATTTTTATGTGGTGCTGAGAGGATCGAACCCAGTGACTCACGCATGCGAGGCAAGTGCTCTACCACTGAGCCACTGCCCCAGCCCCAACAGAATGCATTTTTATTCATTGTACATAAATGGAGCACAACTTTCATTTCTCTGGTTGTACACAATATAGAGTCACACCATATGTGCAGTCATACATGTACCTAGGGTGTTGATGTCCATCTCATTCCACCATCTTTCCTGCCCCAATGTCCCCTCACTTGACCAAAGTTTCTTCATTCTTCCCATGTCCTCTCCCCCATTATGGATCAGTATTCACTTACCAGAGAGAACATTCAGCCTTTGGTTTTCTGGGATTGGCTTACTTCACTTAGCATGATATTTTCTAGCTCCATCCAATTACCTGCAAATGCCATAGTTTTATTCTCTTTTAATGCTGAATAATATTCCATTGTGAATATATACCACAGTTTCTTTATCCATTCATCTGTTGAAGGGCATCTAGGTTGGTTCCACAATGTAGCTATTGTGAATTGAGCTGCTGTAAACATTGAAGTGGCTGCATCACTGGAATATGCTATTTTTAAGTGCTTTGGATATAGACTGAGGAGTGGGATAGCTGGATCAAATGGTGGTTCCATTCCAAGTTTTCTAGAGAATCTCCATACTGCTTTCCAAATTGATTGCACCAATTTGCAGTCCCACCCGCAGTGTATGAATGTACCCTTTCCCCCACATCCTTGCCAACATTTGTTGATGTTTGTATTCTTGATAACTGCCATTCTGACTGGAGTGAGATAAAATCTTAGAGTAGTTTTGATTTGCATTTCTCTAATTGCTAGAGATGTTAAACATTTTCTTCATATGTTTGTTGATTGATTGTATATCTTCCTCTGAGAAGTGTCTATTCAGCTCCTTAGCCCATTTATTCATTGAGTTCTTTGTTTTCTTGGTGTTAAGTTTTTTGAGTTCTTCATATGTCCTGGAGATTAGTGCTCTGATATGTGTGTAGCAAAAATTTGCTCCTAAAATGTAGGCTATCTGTTCACCTCATTGTTTCTTTTGCTAAGAAGAAGCTTTTTAGTTTGAATCCATCCCATTTATTGATTCTTGCTTTTATTTCTTGTGCTTTAGGAGTCTTCTTTAGGAAGTCGGGGCTTAATCTGACATGATGAAGGTTTGGACCTACTTTTTCCTCTATTAGGTGCAAGGTCTGTGGTCTAATTTCCTACGTCCTTGACCCACTTTGAGTTGAGTTTTATGTATGGTGAGACATAGGAGTGTAGTTTCATTTTGCTGCATATGGATTCCCAGTTTTCCCATTATCATTTGTTGAAGAGGCTATCTTTTCTCCAGTATTTGTTTTTGGCACCTTTGTGCAGTGTGAGATAACTGTATTTATGTGGGTTTGTCTCTGTGTCTTCTATTCTGTACCACTGGTCTACATGTCTATTTTGGTGCCCGTACCATGCCATTTTTGTTACTATAGCTTTGCAGTATAGTTTCAGGGCTGGTATTGTAATGCCTCCTGCTTCACTCTCCTTACTAAGGATTGCTTTGGCCATTCTGGGTCTCTTATTTTTCCAAATGAATTTCATATTTGCGTTTTCTATTTCTATAAGGAACGACATTGGGATTTTAATTGGAATTGCTTTGAATCTCTGTAGCACTTTGGGTAGTATGGCCATTTTGATGATATTGATTCTGCCTATCCAAGAGCATGGGAGATCTTTTCATCTTCTAATATCTTCTTCAGTTTCTTTCTTTAGTGTCCTATAGTTTTCATTGTAGAAGTCTTTCACCTGTTTTGTTAAATTGATCCTCAAGTATTTTTATTTTTATTTTTTTGAGTCTATTGTGAATGGGGTAGTTTTCCTAATTTCTCTTTCAGAGGTTTCATCACTGAAGTATAGAAAAGCATTTGATTTATGAGTGTTGATTTCATATCCTGTTACTTTGTTGAATTCATTTATTAATTCTAGAAGTTTTCTGGTGGAATTTTTTTGGATCCTCTAAGTATAGAATCGTGTTGTCAGCAAATAATGATAGTTTGAGTTTTTATTTTCGTATTCATATCCCTTTAATTTCTTTTATCTGTCCGATTGCTCTGGCTAGAATTTCAAGGACTATGTTGAGTAGAAGTGGTGAAAGAGGACATACCTGTCTTGTTCCTGTTTTTAAAGAGAATGCTTCCAATTTTTCCCTATTTAGGATGATGTTGGCTTTTGGTTTTGTGTAGATAGCTTTTACAATGTTAAAGTATGTTCTGCTATTCCTAGTTTTTCTAGTGTTTTGAACATGAAGAGGTGCTGTATTTGGTCAAATGCTTTCTCAGCATCTATGGAGATAATCGTATGATTCTTATCTTTAAGTCTATTGATGTGATGAATTACGTTTATTGATTTCCATGTGATAAACCAACCTTGCATACCTGGGATGAAACCCACTTGATCGTGGTGCACTATTTTTTAAATATGTTTTGTTTGGGGCATAGATATGTATGATTATTATGTCTTATTGATGTTTGATTCCCTTAAGCAATATGAAATGTCCTTCTTTATCCTTTCTGACTGTCTTTGGTTTGAAGTCCACTTTATCTGATAGGAGGATAGAAACCCTTGCCTGTTTATGCAGTCCATGTGAATGATATGTTTTTTCCAATCCTTTTACCTTCAATCTATGGATGTCTTTTTCTATGAGATGAGTGTGTTAAAGGAAGCATATTGTCAGGTCTTTTTTTTTTTTTTAAATTCTAATCTGCCAGTCTGTATCTTTCAATTAATGAGTTTGGGCCATTAACATTCAGAGTTATTATTGAGATATGGTTTATATTCCTGGTCATTTTGGTTTATTTTTGGTTTTAACTTGACTTGGTTTCTCCTTTGATTGGCTTTTCCTTTGGTGTAGTTTCCTCCCTTTGCCAATTTTCATTGTTGTTTTTATTTCCTCAGAATATTTTGAGAATGTTCTGTATTGCAGGCTTTCTCATTATAAATTCTTTTAACTTTTGTTTATTGTGGAAGGTTTTTATTTCATCATCAAATTGGAAGCTTAATTTTGCTGGATATAAGATTCTTGGTTGGCATCCATTTTCTTTTTTTTTTATTTTTTATTTTTTATTTTTTTAAAAACTTATTTATTTATTTATTTATGTATTTTGTATGTGGTGCTGAGGCTCGAACCCAGTGCCTCACGCATGCGAGGCAAGCGCTTTACCGCTGAGCCACAATCCCAGCCCCTTGGCATCCATTTTCTTTCAGAGCTTGTCATATATTGTTCCAGGATCTCCTGGCTTTGACGATCTGGATTGAGAATTCTGCTGAGATTCAAATTGGTTTCCCCTGTACATAATCTGAAACTTCTCTCTTGCAGCTTTTAAAATTCTGTCCTTGTGTATGCTAGGCATTGTCATTATCATGTGCCTTGGTGTGGATCTGTTGTAGTTTTGTACATTTGGTATCCTGTAAGCTTCTTGTATTTGGTTTTCCAATTTATTCTTCATGTTTGGGAAATTTTCTGATATTATTTCATTGAAGAGATTGTGCATTCCTTTGGTTTGTATCTCTGTGTCTTCATCTATCCTGATAATTCTTAGACTTGGTCTTTTCATGTTATCTCATAATTCCTGGATATTCTCTTCATGGTTTCTTACCATCTTCATTGTGTGGTCAACTTTATTTTCAAGATTATATATTTTGTCTCCATTGCCTCAGGTTCTGTCTTCCAAGTGATCTAGTCTGTTGGTTATTTTCTATTGAGATTTATATTTGGTGATACTTTCTATTGAATTTTTAATTTGGTTTATTGTTTCCTTCATTTCAAGGATTTGTTTGTTTTTTTTCAGAGTCTCTGTCTCTTTCTTGAAGTAGACTTTTGCTACCTGTATTTGTTCTCTAATCTTTGTTGGATTGATCAGTCATTGCCTGTAATTGCTCTCTTATATTATTTTGTGCTTCACAGATAATTTTGATTGTGTACGTTCTGAACACCTTCTCTGACATTTCATCTACTGTGTTGTCAATGGATTCTATTATTGTAGCTTCTTGGTTTGTTCTGGGCATTTTCTTCCCTTGTTTTTTCATGTTGTTCTTGTGTCTTCCTCTCTAGCAGTGCCAATCTGAGGTATTGCAGTTTCTACCCTATAATCTTGTAGTGCCCCTGCAGGTTACCAATACCTCACCTCTGATGTGACCAGGCCAGCAAGGGCCTTGGTGATGGTCTTGGTCCTGGCTGTTGTCTCTAGATGGAAGCAGGCCTAGATGGTCACACATTGGTAGATGGAGGGCCTCAGTGTGGTTGGTCTCCCCCTCTGCACAACAGGCTGGGGTTGGTCTGCCCACTTTATTGTTTTTTAAAAATACTTTTTTGTGGGGCAGAGTCATCTAATTTATAAAGTAGGATATTGCTTTAGTTTATATAATCTCATTGGGACTTTTCAAAGATACACCATTTCTTGAACTTTTGGTAACAGAATTATGTGCCCAAAATATTAATTTTTGAAAACTGGGAAATTCTGTTCTGAATTAATTTACAGGTTTATTAACCTGTTATTTACTGGTAGTAGTACATTTGTTTTTTTCTTTCCTTTTTTTTTTTTTTTTTTTGGTATTGGGGATTGAACTCAGGGGCACTCGACCACTGAGCCACATCCCCAGCCCTATTTTGTGTTTTATGTAGAGACAGGGTCTCACTGAGTTGCTTAACTTCGCCATTGCTGAGGCTGGCTTTGAACTCGCGATTCTCCTGTCTCAGCCTCCCTAAGTGCTGAGATTACAGGCTTGAGCCACTGCGCCCGGCTGTACATTTGTTTCTTAAGTTGTAAGCTGTAAGAAGAAATTTGCATTCCTTTTTTTCCTGTAATCTTTGTGTTGAGTCATGTAAAAGTTGTCACTTAGCAAGTATTTACTTTGTGAACAATTAAAAGATTTCAGCTGTTTTACTGTCAAATGTCCTTTTATCAACTTTTAAAACATAATTCAAGCTTTATTCATTGGCTTGTTTCTATTTCCAGAAATATTTTACCAAAAAATTTTAGACAATATCACTGGGTTTGCTATGCCAATATTATTACAAGTTAGTTTTTGTAAAATTTCTCCTATAGAAAACTGTAAAGTTATCAGCTTGTCGTTCTGAAGCAAATTTATTTGTCAGTGCTCTGACCTCTTTAGGTCCCCCATGATCTTGTCATGAAGTCCAAGAACCAAGTAAAACATAATCCCCTCCTGCAAAGCTGCATTCAGTCTCACATCAGTTGAGAAAAGCATGAGTAAGGGGAGAATGTGAGGGTGGCTTTTGTTTCTAAGTATATTTGGGGAGAACCCTCATGATTTATTGTTTGATATCCTTGAAAATGAAATTTGTAGAATGAGCAGTGCCTTTGTCCAGGATGGGGTTTCCTGAGCTACTTGTGAGCATCTCCATTGACTACTGTGTAAGCCTCAAAAGTATCAAAAGGCTTATCAATGTGGAGGTTGAGTTATTTTAATTGGATTAATAGTCTACACAGTCAGTGTACCTGTTTTTGTTGTTCACTTTTGGCATTTGGTTTAAAAAAAGAAAAAACATGGCATTGAATAAGGTAATATTTGAATCAGTTTTTCATCCAGGAGTAAATAGTGTATATGAAAGGTAAACCTGTTGCTTAATATGAAATTGACCAAACCTCTATATTTTATCTCAGTCTCATTTGGTAACAAATTATTGACATCAGTGAAGCTAGGACTCAAGATTCTCTCATAGAATTTGTTTTTTCTTTTTTCTGTTTATCTGGGGAGGTTAGAATTTAAAACCTAATAGGATTCTTAGAATTCATCTTATTGTACTTTTACACTTTTTAGGTGAAAACAGAAATGTTTAAGCACAGGACAGTAACTTGCCTAAAAGGAAATAAGGATTTAGTCAACATCATTGTCCATAGTCAGTGGCAACTCCCGTGTCTCAAGAGACAGATAGTGCTTACCTGAATCTGTTTCAGACCTTGAAGTGAGTCTGATAATAAAGATATTTTGTCAGTAAAGAAAGGGTAATCATAGTCAGGTCACCTATGTAATAAAACGTATATTAAATGATGATTAATTTATACTTGTGGTTGTATTTTGATTAATGAATAAGCTAGATACATTTAGAAGGAAACATTTCTTGCGTTGCTTCTCTGTGAGCTGTTTTGTGCATCCTAGTCTGCTCCTTTTGGGCCCTTGTTGCACTTCATGTTTTTGTTTGTCTTCCGCACTAGACTCTACCCTTGAGCTAGGAAGTCTCTGTCTTGTTCACTGCTGTTTCTACCACGTAGTAATTGATCAACTGTCAAGTTGGTTTATCCCAACTTAAATGGTATGTGGGACACCTAGTGTATTGCAAAACTCTTATGTTTGAATATTTTATTTTTTACAGTGAACAAAGTATCTGTCAGGCAAGAGCTGCTGTGATGGTTTATGATGATGCCAATAAGAAATGGGTGCCAGCTGGTGGCTCAACTGGGTTCAGCAGAGTTCATATATATCACCATACAGGCAACAATACATTCAGAGTGGTGGGCAGGAAGATTCAGGACCATCAGGTAAGAATCTTCACTTTAAGATGATTTAATATACATAAGAACATAGTATATTCAGTTTTTAAAAAAGTAGTGCTTCAAAAACTCTAATCAAAATACTCTCTCTGGGAAAAACTGAATATAGGTTTGCCTATTCACCCTTTCTACTTTTTACAGAACCTGAATTTAGATGAAAATTTGGAATTAAATCCTATACAGACCTTCATTCAATCTTCTTGTCTTCCAACTAGCTAGTTTTTGTAATCTAAAGTAAAATTAGAACAAACAAAAATGAAATACTATTTAAGGAGCAGGTTGTCATGTTCATAGACTTCATTTCATGCTAAAGCTATGGGAGATGGGACTAGAGAAGGGAATTGAAAGTGTAGTTTCAGAAAATATTGTTAAATTTATATATGATAGGAATAAAAGGGTAGGCATGAAGGTTTCAATTCATATCTGGGATGACATCTAAGCCTTTACTAATTCTCTACTCTGTATTTCCAGAAAAGTAACTGTTATCTGATTACTTGATTTTTTTTTTTTGGTCCCTAACAGATCAGGAGCCAGTAAATAGAGGGAAAGGTAGATAGTGTATTGCTAGCATTAACTATATACCAATAGCAGCAAAAACTTTTATGAATTTTAGATTTATAAAATACTTCTGGAAAAAATATTTTCAAAAGATGTTGGGATCAATAGATGTTAAAATTTATACATGCAGGAAAAGTAAAACAAATTTTCAATGCCCAGCTGAGGCCTTACTTAAAAAAGGTAGATCCCTAGGTTTACTCTAGCACAGTGGTAGTGGAGTGTGTTAACAGATGCTGTAGTAGGGTGGGTTTTAGGATGGAGATTATGGACTGGAATAGCTAGGGACTTCAGTTTGTTGCATGCATATGTAGGGTCTATGGGCCTATTAAGATTTGGGCTATGAAACTGAAATCTATGCAAAAGGGATTCGCCCAGAGACTACATCCCATAAAAAGACTAAGAGAAATCCTCCTATCAGGGCAGGGAGGCAAAGGAGTTTGTTTCTATGTGAGCTGGTGTAGGAGCTTTGCTGAGAAATGGAAACTACAACGTACTTGCACAACTCCAGTTGAGAAATTAACAACAAACACCAGTTACAATGAAACTGTTGAGACAACTGATAAAAGTAAATGCAGTGCACCCCTGGAGAGAAACTTTCACATCTTAAGTCAGTCTACAGAAAACAACTTACTGAATTTGCACAATTTAATGATTTAGTACAGACTCTCAGTCTGCCCCCTTTTCGACCATCTACCTTTTTTCTTTGTTGCTCTCCCCCTTTCTCTATTCTTTCTCCTCCCTCGTTTCTGTCCTTTCCCCCTGTGCTCCAGTTTCCCTGCTGTGTTGCCTGGCCTTTCTTTGGTCTTCCCAGTCTCTATACCCTTTGGCCGTCTAGGCAGTGCCCAGTGTTTTTTCTCCTTTTTGTCTTTCCTTCAGCACATTGGTGGGGTGGTAGGTAGCATCAGACACAAATACTGCCTAAGATGTGATTAAACAGAGAAGGAAAATGAAAACGGGATAATAAAAACTTTGTAGAAGTTGATGAACATTTTTTAATACAGCATTTTGAATTAATAGCTATAAAGTGAATATATTAGTGAATAGACCATTTGTTAATACTAATGAATGATCCTGAAAGTATGTTCACAGAAAAGAAAATGAATATTTAAAAATAAGTAGAAAGAGCCAGGTGTGATGGTGCATTCCTGTAATCTCAGCAGCTCAGGAGGCTGCAGCAGGAGGATGGCAAGTTCAAAGCCAGCCTTAGCAAAAGCAAGGTGCTAAGTACTCAGACCCTGTCTGTAAATAAATCACATTAAAAAAATAGGGCTGGGATGTGGCTCAGTGGTTGAGTGCCCTTAAGTTCAATCCTTGGTACCTACCCCCTGAACACTTCTGCAAAAATAAATACATAGAAAGATATTTGTGTAAACCAGGAAATTTCTATATGAAACAGTAAAAATTTGTTCATAAGAGAATTAAGCTGTTCTGTAACTTGGATTTAGACAAATATATAGAATGTTTCTTAAAATATTTGAGGTGCTGGGGATATAGTGGTAGAACACTTGCCTAGTATGTGAAGTCCTTGGGTTTGATCTCCAGCACAATCCAAGAAAAAAAAGTTGAAAATTAAAAGTCACACTTCTACATAATTTGTGCTATAATATGAAGTCATTATGAGCATTAGGAAATAATACTTGGACCTTAGTGATAAGCTACAACATATAGAAACCATGGAACATCTAACCTGTCCTTTGATGGACTCATCTTAACTACACATAGTATCAGGAGGTTGGAGGGAGTAGGAAGAAAAAAAAGAAAAGACTGCCTCTTAAAAAAGTGGGTTTATATCTCTTTTTCTCAGTAACATAAGGCTAGTTAAATATTAGATAACCTTCTGGTATTTTATTAGGAAATACCAGAAGAAACCTATATACCTATACCTGGTATTTTATTAGGAAATACCAGAAGAAACCAAATACCTATAAGAAACAAGAGATTCAAGAAGACCATTTGATAAAGTTCAAATCAATACATAATAATTCTCAGCAAATTCAGCATAAAAGTGTTTTAAGCTGATAATGCTGGATAATATAAACTTACAGCGAATATTTTACTGGATTGTACAGTGTTGAAAACATGTCCATTAACCTTGTGAATAAATTTAGCATTTCAGTTTTAATCACTTTCATTTAGTGTTGCAGAGGACATTCTAGTTAACCTAGCAGTACAAAGATGAGGAAATAGAAGGTTTAAGATTTGAAAGGAAGAAACAGCTGGCCTTATTCATCAATGATATAATTCTCCACATAAAAAATATCCCAAGTATCTGCAGATAAATTATAAACACTAAAAAGATTGTTCAGCAGGGTTGTTTGATGTAAGACCAGTATTTAAAAATTAGTAACATTTTCATAGAACTAGCAATAGGCAATTAGAAAATAAAATTTTATAAAGATGCTATTTAAAATAATAAATGATAATGTACCTAAGAATAAATCTAATGAATAATAGATTTCCTATTATTTCAGGGTACATTGTTAAATCTCTTCTTAATGGTTTTTCAGTGTGTTGCCAGTGGAAGCACATTGTTATAATTTACTAAAAACATCTAACTTTTCTGTTTTAAAAAGCCACCCACTATTTATTTGCAAAATGGAATATATTCAAATTATTTCATTTTTCTGCTTAATATTTAGTACTTAATATGTCTAGGTGCAATACCTAGGGGTTTTTTTTTGGCAGGGGTCGGGGTGGGGATTGAACGTAGGGGCATTCAATCATTGAGCCACATCCTCAGCCCTATTTTTATATAGAGACAGGGTCTCAATGCGTTGCTTAGTGCCTCACTTTTTGCTGAGTCTGGCTTCGAACTTGCGATCTTCCTTGCATTCTGAGCCATTGGGATTACGAGTATGCGCCACCATGCCTGGCTCCTAGATTTTATATGAAGTTTCTAACCTCGAAAGATTATATTAAGGAACGTAAATGTTAATCTTGTAAGCAAAGACATACTGTTAAATGTTTCAGTTGTGATAAATATAAACCACAGTATAGCAAGGGCATAAAAGAATCATCAGTGTGTCAAGAAGATTGGCAAAGTGGTTGTGGGTGACTTTATAGGCAAGAGTGATACTAAGCCAAGTCATAAGGAGCTAGGTGTTTCCTGTACTGCTTACTGTGTTATGATCAGACCAAAAATGCAGAACAATATACCACCAATTCAGAGTCAGGCTCACTGGATCTGAAGCACTGAACTTAGGTTTATGATGAAGCATGATAGCATGCTTCATGGACATCTGATAAGTAGTTATCTTTAAGAGAAAACATGTACTTCCTCTTTATTTTTAAAGATTACTTAAGGGTTATCACTTCTTAAAGGTTAGTGAATGAAAGAACTGATTCAAATTAAAGCATTTTTATTTTGGAAGAAATGAACCATTTACCTAATATAATTTGATTCTGGCAAAAAATTTCTCTACCTATTTCTCACATTCTGTTACAGAAAATTTAAAAACTTAAGTAGAGCCCATCTTCTGTCTTGTGTGCTATTTTTAAGCTATTTGCCAGAGAATAGGATTAGTTTCCAATACTGTGAAATTATAGTGGCTTTGGGTTTCTAGTAGCTAAGATTTGTGGTCCCACCTCAGTTTTTATAAACATGGTAAGAGGTCACCACATTTTTTTGGTAACAAAATATATATAACGTTTAAAATTACTAACCATTTTTAAGTGTACAGTTTAGTGGCATTAAGATATTGATATTGATATTGTTGATTGTTGATATTATTCAGCAGCCATCACCACCAGCCATCTCCTAACTTTTTTTTATTGCTTCAGACTGAAACACTGTTATCTATTAAGCAATAACTTTTGCCCCTCCTCCAGCCCCTAATAACTACTGTTCTACTTTCTGTCTTTATAAATTTGACTGTTCTAGGTAATTAATATAAGTGGAATCATATAATATTTGTCCTTTTGTGTCTGGCTTATTTTACTTAACATAATATATTCAAGAGGTTATCATGATTTCAAAATAAATTCAAGCTTGGGAATTAGTGGAGAAGTTAATTTAGGTAGAACCTGTCTGAGAACTAAAGCAATTGCATAGAATATTAAAAAGAAAAAATCTATTTGGAGAGCTTATCTGGCAGTGAAGAATTATCAGTCCATGATCTGAGAGAATAAAGAGCCAGAGAAGTAAGTTCACCTTTGGGTCTCTGTTCTAGAGACATAATGTAAGCTTTGAAAAAGGGGACTGAGAATACAAGCAGAGTCTTGGAAGATTGACATCTGGGACAAATATAACCAAAATTAGAGCTTAGGATCTGCCAATGAAGTGGCGTGGGGTCAGGGGGGTGGAGGGGGATTGTCTTGGTATTCTCCCAGGTCATGAACCCAGAAGCCCATACTGTAGGAATAAGTTTGCTTCAGAATTAGACTGGCCTTTACAGGCACTAATTATTTCAATCACTGTGTGGATAAAGATAATTTGAATCTGTTAGTTTTCTGAGCTTGCTGCTAGAAGCAAATGTAAGTCTCTCTGGAAAAATTTTAACATCATTGTAAGGCTCAAAATTTCTATATAGTTGGGGCTGGGATTGTGGCTCAGTGGTAGAGCACTCGCCTCACATGTGGGAGGCACTGGGTTCGATCCTCAGCACTGCATATAAATAAATGAATAAATAAAGGTCAATCAACAACTAAAAAAATTTTTTTAAAAATTTCTATATAGTTGTTTATACCCAGTGTCTGACACTCAGTCAAAATAATCAGGCGTACAAAGATACAAATAGAATAGTCATAGACTAGACCCACTGGGTAATCCAGTTAGTGGGATTATCAGAAATGCCTGCATTTTTTTTTTATTGAGAAATCTTTTTTAAAAAAATATTTTTAGTTGTTGGTAGACCTTTATTTTATTCATTTATTTATATGCAGTGCAGAGAGAGAATCAAACCTAGTGCCTCACACATGCTAGGAAAGTGCTCTACCACTGAGCCACAACCCCAGCCCTTGAGAAATCTTTTATTAGAAGATGTCCTAGAAGGCAGCAATTTAAAATCAGGCAATCAGTAATCACAACTAAATAATCACAAGTTTAATCACAACTAAGTAATCACAAGTTTAATTTCATGTAAACTTGTGTTTCAAAATAAAATCAGACCCTTGCAACAGAATTGCACAGTTTTTTTCTTATACAAAAATAGTTAATACCACTTTGCAAAATGCATACAAAAAATATAGTATTACAAAAAAGAAAAGGACTCATCCCAGCATAATACCCAGCAGCAGATTATAAAACTCAAGCTATTTCAGGTGAGACATTAGTGACCTGTTCCTCACCTATCCTCCCAAGACAATTCCAGAATTCAGTTGGCTCCTGAAAATCCGCCTCCAGAAGGTGGTTCTAGTTCTAAAATTTCCACTGGGGTTCTGAGGCCAGGAAGCAAACTCACAAAGAAACCATTGAGGACAGTAGATTTGGAAGTAGCAGCTGGTTTTACAGAGCCACAAATTGTGCTTTCCTTTCTCCCACCCACTTCTGGGTAGCAGAGGGCCTGGTTCTTCTCCCAGGACAGGCTTAGTGGTTCCTGTCACCTGCTGGGTTGGGTGACTTTCTCAGATTGGAGGCCGCACCTGGATTTCACTTGGAGCTACAGAGTCCAGCTGGGGCAAAACCCATCATGGTTGAGATGCCTGCTATTAATCAACTCAGTGATAGATGAATTTTACAACAAATTAGAAAAGGTTCAGAATAATTGGTGAACAGGTCAAATGGAGCTATTCAGACTGAAGACAAGGTATCTGAGAAAGAAAAAGATGGACATATAAAAAAGAACCTAAGAGACTTAAGGACTAAAAAGAAAATGTATAATATATGGTTATGATCCCAGGAGAAGAGGAAAGAACAAGACTGAAACAATAATCCAAGAGACAATGAACAGGAATTTTCAGAGTGATAAAAGAACATCAGCTTAGAAATGCTGTAAACCTTAAGTTTGATAAATACAAAGAAAACTAAATATAAATTCATCATATTAACCACTATAAAGCACATACAGCTTAAACTTTTTTTTTTTTAATATATTTTTAGTTGTAGATGGACACAATGTCTTTATTTTATTGCTTTGTATGTGGTGCTGAGGATCGAACCCAGGGCCTCACGCATGCCAGGCAAGCGCTCTACCACTGAGCTACAATCCCAGCCCCCAGCTTAAACTTTTTAAAAAAATTTTTTTAGTTGTAGATGGACACAATATCTTTATTTTATTTATTTATTTATTTATTTATTTATTTATTTTTGGTGCCGAGGATTGAACTCAGGGGCCTTCTACCACTGAGGCACATCCCCAGCCCTATTTTGTGTTTTATTTAGAGACAGGGTCTCACTAAGTTGCTTAGCGCCTCGCCGTTGCTGAGGCTGGCTTTGAACTCATGATTCTCCTGTCTCAGCCTCCCAAAGTGCTGGGATTACAGTATTTTATTTATTTTTATGTGGTGCTGAGGATTGAACCCAGTGCCTCACACATGCAAGGCAAGCGCTCTACCACTGAGCTACAATCTCAGCCCCACAGCTAAAACTCTTAAAAGCAGTTTGTGAAAAAGAACTTTATAGGAGAAACAGTAACCATCATCTGGGATTGGGGATACAGCTTAGTGGTTAGAGTGCTTACCTAGCATAGATGAGGCCCTGGTTTTAATCCACAGTATCTCCCGCTCCCCCACAAAAAGGAATTAAAGAATAGGCAAAAGAAAAAAAAGCCAAACAGATGGGCATCTCAAGAGATGTCAAAAAACTCTGGATAATGTGTAGTCATGGTAAAAACTCACAGCTTTCAAGGAATCAGAGAGTAATTCCCAAGTCTGATAAAAAGTATGTATAAAAGTATTACATGAAAGATTATATCTAAGGGTACAGTTGAGAAAGTTTTCCCTATAATATCAGGCCAGAGATAACGATACTTGGTATCACTACATTTTTTCAGCATTGGATTCCAATTCCTAGCCAGTGTATGAAGGTAAGAAAAAGAAGTAAAATGTACAAGGATCAGAAAGGAAGAAATAAAGCTGTTGTCCATTTTAGATGAAATGGTTATATATTTAGGGGGAAAAAAACCTGAATATATCCATTAGGAGTAATAGTACATTAGAATAGTTAGAATTCATAAATATATTAGGTTAATAATAGATTAGAATTAATAAACACCTTAACAAAGATGGTACACTGTCATTATATAAAAATCTTCAGAGTTGAAAAATAAAATTTTTAAATAATACTCTTTACAGTAGCAACAATAATTTATCAAATACCTAAAAAAATGAATAAAAAGTATTTAAGACCTCTATACAGAAAGCTGTCAAGCATTAAATACAATCTAATTAAAGGGTGGTATATGATATTCATCAGTTAGATTAATTTTATGGTATTAGTTCTCTTCAGATTGATCAGTGCTATCTTAACAAAATCCCAAAAATTATTTGATGGAAATTGACAACCAGAATATGAAATGATAGCTTTACATGAAGAGTTGAGAATAACCAAAGTAATATTGAGGAATGAAATAAGGGAACAAACTGTAGTGGCATTTGGAACATGGTATAAGGCACTGTTGTGTTGGCAAAAGTTAGGCATATTGATCATTAGAGCAAAATAGAGCCATGTAGACACTTGATTTATGAAAAAAGGTAAGCCTGAAGCACAGTTGTAGAGTAATTGAATCAACTGGACATCATTATTAAAAGAAATAGGGACTGGGGGTATAGCGCAGTTGATAGAGTGCACTAGCCCCTGGGTTCAATCCCCAGCACCGCAAAAAAAAAAAGCAAAAAACAAATAGGAAACTTGAACCCCATCTCACACCATAGACATAAATCAATTCCAGTTGGATTGGGGAGGCAAATGTGAAAGGTAAAACAATAGAGCTTCTATAAGTTGGCCTTATGTTTTTATGACCTTGAGATTGAGAAACATTTCCTAACAGGACACAAAAAGTATTGAGTATATAAAGGAAAAGATCGCTAATTTGAATTGAATAGAAGTGAAGAACTTCTGTTCATCAGCAAACTTCTAAGGGTGTAAAGGTAAGTCATGGAATGGAACAAGATAATTTACTACACATATAAGTACAGTGGGATCCTATACAGAATGTATAAAAGACACTTACAAATCAATGAAGAAAAAGATGGACAACTCAGGAGAAAAGCGGGCCAGAGGTTTATTAATTTAAGCAAGTCTTCACAGAAGACGGTATCTTGATTGTACAGGGAAAGTACCTTATTTAGTAATCAGGGAAGCGCAGGCTAACACACAATGATAAAATAGTTATACCTCAAAATGCTAAAAATAAGCCGGGCGCGGTGGCTCAAACCTGTAATCCCAGCACTTAGGGAGGCTGAGACAGGAGAATCGCGAGTTCAAAGCCAGCCTCAGCAATGGTGAGGCGCTAAGCAACTCAGTGAGACCCTGTCTCTACATAAAACACAAAATAGGACTGGGGATGTGGCTCAGTGGTCGAGTACCTCTGAGTTCAATCCCCAGTACCACAAAAAAAAAAAAAAAAAAGTTAAATATAAAGACCAACATTAGAAGTTGTAATGCTGGATGGCATGTCATATGTGGCTGTGAGAGCATAAATGGATAACAAGCAATTTAGAGAGCTACTTGGAGTTTTCTATTCAAGTTAAATGTGCATATGGCCTGTACTAATTCTACCTCTGGGTATATGCCCAACAAAAAGGGGTTGGGTATACCGAAAGACATTTAGTAGAATGTTCATCATATCATTATTTGTAGTGACCCCAAACTGCAAATATTCCAAAACACAATGTGTAATTCCTCTTAAATAAAATAAAAAAACTGCAAAACTAGTTCATGATATTGAAATGTGATTAGTGCCTTTTTGGGGGTAGATGGGAGTTGTTAAGAGGGGGCCTTTCTGGTGTTAGTGTTCTATTTATATGTGTATATTACTTTAGTAAACAAATTAAAACTTAATGAGAGGAATACATGTGCTTTTGTTTTTATGATTTACTTTTATTTTTCTTTTGGTACTAGGGATTGAACCCAGGGAGCATGCAACCACTGAGCTACTTCTCTTGCCCTATTTTGTAATTTATTTAGAGACAGTCTCACTGAGTTGCTTAGCGCCTCAGTGTTGCTGAGGCTGGCTTGAACTCTTGATCCTCCTGCCTTACCCTCCTGAGCTGCTGGGGTTATAGGTGTGCTCTACCACACCCAGCTGTTTTGCTGATGTACTTTTTAACCATCAAATGGATTAACTTCTGTCAGACTTGGTACTACAGACTACTTTGACTCTAGATTACCATTTAGACATTTTTGACAAGATATATTAGGAATAAGTTTGAGTGAGTATATAGTTAGGATTTGTCTACCTCCTTGATTTTGCCAGTTATTAGCTTGATCTTTATAAAGAATTATTGTCTTTTAGGTTGTGATAAATTGTGCCATTCCTAAAGGGTTGAAGTACAATCAAGCTACACAGACCTTCCACCAATGGCGAGATGCCAGACAGGTGTATGGTCTCAACTTTGGCAGCAAAGAGGATGCCAATGTCTTCGCAAGTGCCATGATGCATGCCTTAGAAGTGTTAAATTCACAGGAAGCAGGTAAAGTGTCTGTACTTTCCCTTGTGTTCTTGAACTGAAGTGCTTTCGATATGTTAAAGCAAATCTTTTTGTCAGGTTTTAAATGATGTATTTATTTGAAATAATTGTTGAATTTCTTTTGTTTTCTACAAAAATGTGAACTTGTGTGTTGACAGCAATAGTCTAGAAGGATGATCCTTTTACTTTATATGAGGAAACACATGTTTTCTGAAACACTTTTTTTTTTTTTAATGGTGCTGGGGATTGAACCCAGGGCTTTGTGTATGCAAGGCAAATGCTCTACCAACTGAGCTATATCCCCAGCCCTGAAACACATTTTTTAAGCCACTCTTGAGCCCATGAACTTCAAGCAAGGCAAGGTCTCCTTCCTACTAGATTAAAACCTAATTCTAAAAGTTGTTTGAAGTTTGAGGAGTGCCCTCAGGTGGTAATAGCCATGAATTGAATTTCTTCTGATGCTGCATGTTGCTTAGAAGATGTATATGAATAATTCACTTTAAAAACCTTAGGGTTTAAAGCTGTATCAGTGCCAGTGATAAGCTCAGTTTTGTTTTGGTTTATGAAAATAAAAAGAAATACATTAATGTGTGGTTATTTCTTTGGAGAAATAGGTTTTATAATTTGAAAAATGAATGTTACATTATAAAAACAATGCAAGTATGATTACTCTTCCAGTATTGTATGTTTAGTAATGATTCTAATCATATAACTGTGTTATGAACAGAATTTATATCTTTTAATAGGAAGAAGTTATATTCACATGAAAATTTGGTATTTTGTTGAAGGTGTAAAATTTCAAAACCTATTATAAATAGGTTCTATTTATACTTTGCCTTATTCCAAAAAGGGATTTAAGCATCTAGTTCATGTGTCGGTGTACTTCACATGTGACATTTAGAACAAGAATTTAGGGATATTACAGAAACTTTTTATGTTGTTCTACCTGTACATAAGTTATATTAGATCTTCTTTTGAGGAAATTAGTTTCTATAAATAACTGTACCTTGTTCTTATGTTTTATTTATTTTGAAGAAATAAACCACTGGGACTCATTCTGATTTGTCTCTAGCTATTATTGAAAAGAGCATAGGAAAGTCTGTATTGTCTCTTAATAAGTCATTATGCTTTTCTTACAGGCATCAGTATTTTATTGACTTGCTATGGAAAGTATAGAATTGATTCTGTTCACCTTAGTTTTACCATAGGGAAGAAGCTATAGTTGTGGTTCTTATATTTTATTAAATAGGTCAGTTCCACAGTTCAGAGACTATAAGTATGCTAACATTTGTCTTAACCTGTGTTTGGCACAGACTACCATTATTTTTATTTCTAAGTCTTCAGAGTGATATTAGGAATTAAATATTATTTAACATAGTTCAAATGATTGTTCATCTTGTTATTTTTTTAATGGAATGGAAAGGATTGTTTTTATCAATGAGTAGTCATATAGTTTGCTTTCAAGATGCAAATGCTAATAATGCTGATCCTTGGTAATTAAGTCTTAATGTGAAAAGATTCAATTCATTCTTCATTTAAAAGTTAATTTGATTTACTATTTTTGGTTCCAGGGATTGAACCCAGAGGGGTTCAACCAGTGAGCTTCATCCCAGGTCCTTTTTAAAAATTTAAAGAATTTTTGAGACAGGGTCTCTCTCATTTACTTAGGGCCTAAGTTTTTGAGGCTGGCTTTGAACTTGGGATCCTCCTACTTTGGCCTCCAGAGTTACTGGGATTACAGGCGTGCGCCACTGTGCCTAGCTCACTTATATTCTCTTGTAAACTAATAATCATTAAGAAACAGTGTTCCACATAAAGAAAGATTGGCAAACAGGAGAATCACCCATCATTTCACTAGCTACCGAAGCATTTTGATCAACCAAAAAGAAAAAATTAATAGGGTTCTTCTTCTTAGTTGACTTTGATACTCTCTTCTCTGTCACAGTCTCAACCAGTAATACCAGGGACTGAGGAAAGAGAGATAATGGGGTGGCACATGCTTGTAATCTCAGTGGTTTGGGAGGCTGAGGCAGGAGGATTGCAAGTTCAAAGCCAGTCTCAACAACCTAGCAAGGCTCTAAGCAACTTAATGAGACACTGTCTCAAAATAAAACATAAAAAGGGCTGGGGTTGTGGCTTAGTGGTTAGGTGCCCCTGGGTTCAATCCCTTGTACCAAAAAAAAAAAAAAAAAAGAGAGAGAGAGAGAAAAAAAATGGCGGGAGGAGGTGGTCCATGTTAATCATCTCTGCATTGTGGATCAAGTCACTGGCAAAGAAGCTTTTGATTCTTTGGTTTTTTTCATTGGAGAAAACAAAACATTATAAGGTCAATTTTCTAAATAGTCTGATTTATTTAGGAAATGACTGTTTTCATAAATTACTTTAAACATTAATTTCTCATTTTTGATGGCATTAACTGGCCCAGAAGTAGGAGCATGGAAAGAGGTAGATGTTAAGAATCAGCAGCAATGTCCTTGGGAAGGGATATAGTTTCTTGTGCAGATTCTTAATGTAGAACATGTATGTTTCCTATCACAGTATTATTATGTATCCCTCCCATTCACCTAAACAAATATACCAAATAATATCACTTCTCAGTACACTCATATCTTCCCTTGCCAAAGCTGTTTGCATTGGGTTCCTGGCCAATTCCCTGATGAAATTGTCTACTGTCTTTTTGCCAAAACCAAGTTGAAAAAGCTTAATTTGCATGCCTTTTCTCTAAACAAACAATAGCCCAATAAAACTGATCAGAAAGAAAAGAATATACTCATTCATAAAAGAAAAACAACTACAGATATCAGTCTTGCTTATTTTTTTAATGTTTTACCACTTAAAAGAACATTTTCGGATATTTAATGCTTGTTTTTGTTAAGTGTTGTCAATATTAACCACTGTCATTGTCAATTAGTCCTTCTTAGTGTTTTCAGACTTTTAAAATTTGTCGACACCTTTGTTCAAACAAAATCTTTTACTGAAGGTCAGTGTAAATACAGCCACTCCCTCCCCCACAGAGGAGTTTTTCTGATTAATGTAGGGTTCAGGCCCATTGCCACTAAGGTACCTGTGTGGTTACTCTATGAAAATTACCCATTTTTCTTGGCAAAACCAACAATCACATAATCCTACCTTCCTCTTCCCTTCTCCCATCCCCCAAGTCCTCTAAATCCTTTTTTAAATTAAGGAAAAACAGCTTTCTTTGAGTCTAGTCATTCTGACCTTTACAAGATGCTGTGTGTGTGTGTGTGTGTGTGTGAGCGAGAGAGAGAGAGAGAGAGAGAGAGAGAGAGAGAGAGAGAGAGAGAGAGTGTGAGTGAGTGTGAGAGTGTAATTTCATTTTTTATGAAAAGGGTGGGTGGCAGGAATGTTTTTATTTTGTTTTTAACATGGTGTGCAATTATCTAATATACTGGAAAGTACAGGAGGTGCTAAACACAGTGAGTTATATTTGGAATTTAAAAAAACAAATCACATGTGCTAACATTTTTGAAAAAGAGCTGAATTAGTGTTCCTCCTCTTAGACCAAATGCTACAGTATATCTTTTCTGGAATGGAAATTGATTCCATTTTAAACAATTGTACTATTCAGACTGATGATTTTATTTGTTATTAAGTACATTTTAAAGTTTTTGTAGATAATAGTTATGGATTTTGTAAACTACATTGTTAGTCCTTATATGATTGTTGAAGATAAATTCGCACAATGTTTTATTTTGTAAAAGGCTTAAATCATTTGAAAATGGAAATAATTCTTTAAATTCATTTAAAAAAAATAAGATGCATAGCCAGCCAGATTATTCTGCTTTTATTCTACTCAGCCAAGATGTAGCATAGCTTTTCAGAAGGAAAACTTTAAAATACTCTTAACTAAAAGACAACTTTTGCTGGATTTCATTTTTCTATCTTTTGTCAATGAGAGCATAGTCAAAGATACCTTCTTGTAATTAATAAAATTTTTTGTCAGATTTTATAATAAGTATTGAGACTCCATTTGTTTTTTCTCCTTTAGTGTTATGGCCTGATGTATGTGAGTTTTGTTCTCAGAATTATTTAAACTCTTGGTGATATGTTTGGAATTAATTGGATTTTTAAAATCTCAGGAAGTTTCTAGAAATACTTTGTATTGGCAAATACTTTGTAGTAGCAATCTTATTTTCCAGTCTTTTAGATTGCTAATATTAATGGCAGCAGTATTAAGCTGCTGTCACAGAAAATGCCATCAGCTAACAGGTTTTGGACATGGGTTCTGTGGTACCCACTGGAATGATACAATCGTGATAAGTCTATCCCTTCCCTTCCACGATTTCATAGCTGGGCTGGAGCCAGCTAGAAAGAAGGCCAGCAAAATTAGAATGCAGTTTTTGAATGGAGCATGAGGAAAAGCTTTTAGAATACCAAAGAAAATTCTAGAGCAAGGGAAAGCTTTGAGTACAAGATGATGTTTGAGCTGTGATTTGAAGAAGGATTCAACCTCATCAGTGATAAAGCATTATGGACAGACCTTGATACATGAGAGTGTGGAACAGTTGGTAAACAACAGATAAACTATGTTGTGGTTTGGCCCTGAGAAATGATAGGGTATGAAGTCCCAAAAGATCAGGCTGGAAAGGGTGGTGTTCTTGCTGAGTAGTAGTATGAATTTTATCATGAAGAGTCATTGAAGGGTATTTGATAATATAGTATGAATATTTGATATGATCAGGTTTGTGTTTTAGGACAAGTGTGATGGATTGGTTTCCATGCCAGTTACATGATGAAAATAAATTGTGATGATATTGGTGAGAAAGGTGAGGCCTAAACTGTGACATGGTAGAAGAGGAAAGGAGCAGAATGAAGAAGTAGTGACCCAACTTTTACTTAGTGCCTACTCTGTCTATGAAGGCATTGTTCTAGCCTTTTGCATGGGTCCTCAGTTAGTCATTAAAGCAGTTCTGAGGCAAGGAGTGATGATCTGTTTATTGCCCCCCTGCTGTGTGTCTGGTCTTAATCTGGCAAATGCCTAATTGATAATCTTATAATAACCCCACAAAGTTGGTGGTGTTATTCTTGTTTTAAAAAATGAGATTGAGACTTACAGAAAGGTCACTGTACTGACCCAAGGGCCTAAAAGCTAGATAGTGGTGTTAATGACATTTGTACACTGATCGGATTTTAGAATTAACCTCTTCTTACTATGTCAGTAAGATGTAATGCCAAGAAGGAGAGAATATTTTAAAAGATGACAACTAGGTGTAACAATTAGGCCACTGGTGAAGATGGTACCATTAACTAGAGTAGAGAGAAAGTGAGTAGGAAGTGGCTATAGAGAAAGTATTGTGTGGTGAATAACAAATTTGGTTTTTGACATACTGTATTTGCCGTACATTATTAATATGAATTTTATGAAATTATATGTTTGTATCTGGAAAAGATCCATCCCAAAGATAACCTTGATGGTGTTTTTTTGCTTCAATTTTTAGCTTTCCTAAATGAACTAATTTTATTGGAGAAATAATATTTTTGAAACAGATGAGACTTAGCTGTTCATCAGGATTAAATGAGTAACAGGTTTAGAGATTGGGTGGACAGGACACTCTTTTTTGTGTGGGTGCTGTCACATCTGCATTCTCATACTCACTTCTTCCACAGTCTTCTTCATTTATAGACCCCCAGTTTTCACAATAATGCAAGATTAATATGTGTACTGTTATTTCAGTTTCCAGTTAGGGGAATGAACATGGGAAGAGGGGACTTTTCTGAAGTCAGACGTAACCTAGAAGGGAAAGCACAGAAAGGATTGGGTCTTCTAAAGGCTGAGAACTTTTTTATTACGTTTCTCTGCCTTTAAATTAAAGATCTTGAAAAGGCTTTTGAGTGAAGTCATTTTAGGGTGAGAAAGGAGAGAGAAAAACTTTTAGATTTGTGTTTTTTAGCAGAATTTTAAGGTGTTTCTCATGACTTAGTAGAAATAACTTGAATTTGAAGTCAAAAGTTTGCAGTTTTGTCTCTGGCAGATTGCTGTCTTCAAAGTTGTTTATAGGTATGATAAGGGTAGTGAGAATACTATTAGGGAATCATGGGAATTAAATGAGGCAAGAACAGAAGTATATTTGAACTATAAAATATTAGCTAATGTTTAAAAAATACAAAATGTTGTATATATTAACTTATTTAGAGAAATAAAAGGTAGTAGTAGATAGTCAAAATTTCTCCAACTTCTTCTTTTGTTCTTACTCCTGGTAAAGACATATTTTATGGGGTTTTTCATAGAAAATTAATTCAGCTATCATTGGAATGTATCTGTATGTAAAGGGAAATTAGACACAAGTGTTGTCCTTAAGGATCTTCTATTCTTACAGGGGAGATAAGACACAATCATAACACAGGAAAAAGAAATCATATCCAAGGATAGAAAAATAATGTGTGGGTGTAAAAAGAGATGAACTTTCTTCCCACTTGAGCAATAAGGAATGTGGCAAAATGACAAATTGGCTTTTTGAGCCAGCTCTCAAAAGACAGATAAAAGATAGGGGGAAAGGCATATATGGCCTGAGGTATAGCATGTAAGTGCAAAAATGGGGAGAATGAGATGTGTTTGTAGATCAGGGAGTAGTTTTGCCTGAGAGAATAAATTCAGAAAGGTAAGTCAGATCAAGAAGGGCCTTTGAGAGCTGCAGGTTCTAGAGATGAATGTGAATTTTTGACCAAGAAGGATAATATAAGCAAAGCTGTATTTCAGAAAGTTAACTATGGTTTCAAAAGGCAGCTACTGGAGATTGAGACAAGCATTCAGTTCCTGAATGAAGGCAGACATAGTAAACATTGAGAAGAAAATTTAAACAGTGATAGAATCAGGAGTTCAAATAGAAACCAAAAATTCTGATTATCCATTACCACATGTCAATAAATGCTCTAGGATAGCATCATTGACAATGATGTGGTACTTAAAATTATTTTAGCTATATGAAGAAAGTCAGTAGTTCAGGAGAAATAGGTGAAAAACACAAATGTAGTTCAGTGGAAGTTTGAATTTTACTGTGAGCCAGAGTTCACATTTTATAAAGAAGCTTACATAATTTTTTTCTTTTTTCTTTCTTTCTTCCTTTTTTATTTTTTTATTTTATTGTGGTGGTGCTAGTATTAAACCCAGGGCCTTGTGCATGTGAGGCAAACACTGTACTAACTGAGCTATATAAGAAGGTTACATAGACAGAATTCTGGCTTTAAATAGCTCACAGTTTGGCAAAGACATTCTATTAATTTCTTAAGTTGACATTAAAGTAGAATTAGAGAGCCAATATGTGAAACCCATAGTTTAGTAGTTTATTAACAGAGTTAACTTACATAATATGTATGAATCTCTTTTTCCTCTGGAAATAATATAATTCTGTTCTGAGTAGAGGAAGTTAACTTAGTACTCACAAGACATAGACTTGAGTTAACTTTCAATGTTTTGGACAGTTAAATGAGCAATGCATATCATGCATTACTGTGATACCTACTATTTCAAAAACCAAGCTTTTTTAGTTTTTGAGAATTACTAGCTCTTTGTAGAGGTACTTTTCTAAAATCAACCAAAACTTCTAATTAACTATTGTTTATGTTTTAGGAATCTTTGAATCTTGTGATTTTTTTCACATACTAATCTGAATGAACCTGATTAATTATGTCTTTGATTACTTGTAAAAGAACAAAGATAAGTGATGAATACCGTTTCTTTGGACAGATTTCACTCTAAATGTCAAGTTCTAGGGGGTTAGTGAACATAATAAAAGGTCCTCTATCTGTTGAAAAGATTGGGAGCTTTCAATTCCTGTGCCCTACCTGTTATATCTCAAAGCCTCAATTTTCAACTCAGTGTGGTTAACCTTTCTCAGTCAGAGTTCCATGAAAAAATTAAGCTCTGAGGAAAATGATTTTGGTGACTAATGTCTCAGTTCTCCCAAGGGAGAATACATATGTATTCTTTACCTACAATGGATAGGTTAGGGCCAGATTCGCTTCTGTTCATTTCCTCTGGCCTCTTTTTGTGTCTATTTTCTTATCTCTCATTTACTCACAAGAACTTATTTCTGGACTAGAGTTGGGACCAGAAAATGACTATGGATTGATGTGAGAATTATATATCAAATCCTTCTCATTTGTTGAGTTTAGCTTTATCTTTGATGTTTATATTAATACTTGGAATTATTCCATATCTTATTCTCAGTCATTAAAAGGAAAGTTTGAGAGAATATTTAACTGTAGCTAATCCTCTTAAAATCTTAGACCTTCTCATCATAAGAGGAATTTATGCCTACAGTACTTTGTACTTGGTGATTCTGCATATTCTGATTTTTCTTTTGAGCTAAACCAGATGTAGAATCAGGAATCTTGAATTTCAAAACCTCAATTAGATTTTAGAAAGGGTGTCTCAAGGACCCTTGAGTGTTCCCCTTTGGACCCTTTGAAGAAGGTCCAAATGACCCTTTCTTCATTATATTTACTTTACTTATTTTTTTGGTACTGGAGATTGAACCCAGGAGTGCTTTTACCCTGAGCCTCCTCCCTACCCCGCTCCCTTTACAATTTAAAAAATTTTTTTTTTATTTTGAGGCAGGGTCTCACCAAGTTGCATAGGGCCTCACTGAGTTGCTGAGGCTAGCCTCGAACTTGTGATCCTCCTGCCTTACTCTCCCAAGTCTCTGGAATTACAGGTTTGTGCCAAGTGCCACTGTACCCAGAGTTGATTATACTTTACCAAGCAGCGTACTGCAACACACTGAATGCAAAAGCACATGAAATAATCAAATTCTATTCTAAATGAGATATCAAATGGTTTAATATGAGTTTGTTTTCTGTTACTATAACAAAATGCTGGAGGCAGACAACTTTATATAAAGAAAGAGCTTTATTATCTCACAGTTTAATATGGAACAAGCTTCTGTTCAGCTCTGGTGAGGGCCTCAGGGCAAATGCATGCGGTTGCATGCTGGGCAGTGAGAGATCACCTGGCCAGACAGGAAGCAAAGAGCAAGTTAGAGGGGCCAGACTTATTCCTCTTAAAACAATTCTCCTATGACATATAATCAAGGGGTTCCATGAGAATTAATCTTTTCTAAGAGCAGCACTCCCAAGATGACCCATGAGGCTCCACTTTTTTCTCCCACGTTTTTTATTGGTACATTATAGTTGTACATATTGATGGGATTTGTGGTTACATATTCATACATGCACACAATATAACAATATAATTTGGCCAATATTACTCCCCAGCACTTCTCCCTCCCTCCCTACCTTTTTACCCCTTGGTCCTTTTTTTCTACTGATCTCCCTTTAATTTTTAGGAGATCCACCCCAATCCTTGTTGCCTTTTTTCTCTCTAGCTTCCACATATGAAAGAAAACATACAACCCTTAACCTTCTGAGTTCGACTTATTTTCCTAGTTCCATCCATTTTCCTATAAATGCCATAATTTCATTTTTCTTTATGGCTGAATAAAACTCCATTGTGTATATATACTACATTTTCTTTATCCATTCATTTGTTGAAGGACATCTAGGTTGGTTCCATAGTTTGGCTATTGTGAATTGCTGCTAGAAACATGGCTATGCATTTAACACTGTAGCAGGATGACTTTAAGTCTGCAGGGTAAATACTGAGAAGTGATATAGCTAGGTCATATGGTGGTTCCATCCTGGTCTTTTGAGGGACACTACACTCTTTAAAGATTCCATTACCTTAGCAGGACCACACCCAGGACCAAGCCATCAACACATAAACCCTGAGGGAACAGACACAGCAGGATTTATAAAAATGTTAACCAGTGTCATTCTTATCAATACGTATATACTTTTTGTTTTAGAAAATACTTATCTTTCATAAAATACTACTTATTTTAGATATAATGGCTTTTAAGATATTTTAAAATGAGTTCTAGAAACTAAAACTGAGCGCCTGGGGTTGTGGCTCAGTGGTAGAGCACTTGCATAGCACGTGTGAGGCACTGGGTTCAATTCTCAGCACCGCGTATAAAATAAATTTAAGGTCCATCAACAACTAAAAAAAAAAAAAATCAAAATAAAAAAAAACCCTAAAACCAAAATAATTTAGTTATTTAATACAGTAAATCATAGTAGATAAAACCTACATTAACAAAAAATCTTTTCAGGATCTTCAACAATTTTTGAAAGTTTGATTCTTAAAATCAACAGTCTTTGAAAATGACTGCCATAATTTGAGGGAAAGAGAATGATTGAGAACATAATTTCCGTTGTCTTTTTATCTTTTTTTCTGTCCCTTTAGTGTAGGTGGACATGGCTAACTTTGCTTGAACCTTTGTTCCTTTTTCCCCCCTTTAATTCTTTCTGTTTTTGTATTTCATCATCTTTCCTCCCCATGAAGAAGTCATCATTGGGAGGCTGGCATTCAATAATGGGACTTCGCAAGTCACAGAAGCAGGCAGAGATTATTTCTAATTCCTTTTATCATTATCTAAAATCAGGAAAGGGGAAATAGAGGTCTGGTACCTTATTTTTGGGCTTAATATGTAAAACTTGCCCAATGTTTAGGTTTGTAAACTATCCATCTATCACAGTAGTCATTGTTGGTATAACTAGCTCTACCTCTTAAAAATCTAGATTCTCTGCTTTGTAGTTTCAAGGTACCTTTGTAACTTTTTGTGACTTTTCAAAATAATGTTATTTAATATGTGAATTATATGTTCTCAAAATATGTGTATTACTATAATAAATTATTTATACCATTCTGTAATAAATGAATTTTCAGTAGTTTCTATGACTTTAAGTCCCTGGTCACCAGCTGTTAAAGCTGCTTTAGCTTGACCATAACTTGAGTCTAATTTTTTTTTTTTTAAGTAAGCATAGCTTCAGTCTTAGGTTTTGGGACTTAAGAGATCTTGTCCTGCTCTATAGTGAAATGATTAAAAAACAAAAAGAGGCAGGTACTGTTTTTCTGGGTTTCGTAATCTTTTTTAAAAAATATGTATTTTTAGTTGCAGAAGAACACAAATACCTTTATTTTATTTATTTTTATATGATTCTGAGGATCAAATCCAGTGCCTCACACGTGCTAGGCAAGTGTTCTACCACTGAGCTACAATCTCATCTCTGGGCTTCTTAATTTTAACAAAATTATTTTAGCCTGAAGTTTTGTTGTTATATGGAGCTGTATTCTGTCTGCCCTATATTTTTTATCCTCTGCTTGTCTGGCACTTGGGCACCTTGTAAAAGGTTTGGCTGGTGGCTGCAGTTCTCTTCAGTTTTATTTTACAGTAAAGCTTTAAATTTAATAATTAAGTGTCCTTGACCTGCACATGTCTTCTGTGATTATTTGCATGCTTTTGTGTGTGAGCATAGTAATTTGGATACAGTTGCTTTACCTGTATTTGTGAAGTTTTATCAGGTGTCCCTCATGAATTAGAGTACCATTTTGCAAGAGTTAAATAGTCAAAAAGTTTGGTATCTTTGTGTAGGATGTTTTCATCTTTATCAAGTATAAAGAAAGAGACTTTAATTGATCTCTCTTGTCCATTGATCTTAAGAAATGAATTACAGAAACCACTTCTACTCTAATGAGAACAGTCACAACACAGCCTCAGCCATACCTGTTCCACAGTTTTCACAGCTTAATTTTGGACATGCTTTCATGTGTTTGTAAAGTGTATCACCAAGTTGCCCCGTCTGTATTCAGCAGAGCATGTCCACATGCACAATGGTACATTGCCTCTGAATTAACATTGGATATTCCTGTTTTTGAAAAGTTCTAACTAAAGCTTAGTGAGTGTCATTTGCTTGTACTCTCACCTACTCAAGAGGCTGAGGCAAGAGGACTGCAAGTTTGAGGCTATCCTGGGCAACTTAGTGAGACCCTGTCTCAAAATAATTTAGGAATTTAGCTCAGTGTTAGAAGTGGTAGAGCACTCCTGGATTCAGTCCCCAGTATACTCCCATCACACATACTTTCTCTCAACCCCTTCCCCCAAAGGAACAATTCAAACTGTTGTTCTTGGCAGTGGGAAGGTATTCCTTGTGTAGAAAAGGTAAGACAAGGTCAGAAATGTCCACAAGGTAGTATGGATTACTGTGAATGGCACTGAGTGGTAATTAGGAAGCTGAATAAACAAGTATGACATGCTACCATGTAAAGATACCTAAAACAATTCTTGTATAAAGTAGACCTACTATTACTTTGAGCATTTTTAGTTTCTGAGATGATTCACATGAGAAAACAGACAACTTCTATTTTCTGGAAATCCTTCAGTGATGTTTTGCTATAATAATGCCATTCATGTAGGAAGAAATAAATTTTTATGAATTAGTTTTACAAATACTGTTCTGATAATATTATTATTATTATCAGAATAATAATATGCTAAACACAGAATTAGTTTTTCTTATTGAGAATTAGTCACTGGTCCTTGTTGATTTAAATATTTTCTCAAGTCTTCAATTCATGTACTCTCACTTTGAAGATACTGATTTGATGAGTGACATGAATGCCTAGGAAATGTCCCAGTCTGTTCTTCAGATTTTAGTGGAATTGACCTTACATTGCTAGGAAAAACAGTAGAGTGGGTTTTAGGGGACCTATTATGGTGTGTACCAGATAATCTTGTAGTGACTCTCTGTCAGGCTTCTTAATGCTACTTTTGGTTTCTTCATGACCTGGTGTTTTAGTCAGTTTTTCACCACTGTGACTAAAAGACCTGACAAAAAAAGTTTTAGAGAAGGAAAAGTTTATTTGGTGTTCATAGTTTCAGAGATCTCAGTCCATAGATGGCAGACTTCATTGCTCTGGGCCTGAGATGAGATGAACATCATGGTGGAAGGGTGTGGAGGATGAAAGCAGCTCAGGATATGGTGATCGGGAAACAGAGAGAGAGCTTCACTCACCAGGGACAAAATATAAACTCAAAGGCATGCCACCAGTGACCTACCTTTTCCACCTGCTTACTGTCATGCCCCAGTTAATCCATGTCAGGGGGATTAGTTTAAGGCTCTCATAATCCATTTGTTTCATTTCTGAAAATTCTTGCATTGTCTAATACATGAACTTTGGGGGGACACCTCATACTTGAACTGTAACACCTGCCCCAACATCCCCCCCTTTTTTTTTTGTACCAGGGATTGAACTTAGGGGCACTCTACCACTGAGGCACATCCCCAGCCCTATTTTGTGTTTTATTTAGAGACAAGGTCTCACTGAGTTGCTTAGCGCCTTGCCATTGCTGAGGCTGGCTTTGAACTCGTGATTCTCCTGTTTTAGCCTCCCAAAGTGCTGGGATTACAGGCATGCACCACTGTGCCCGGCTCCCCCTCCCTTTTGACTCTGCATTATGTGAACACTCTCATGTTCCTGTGCCCTTGAACTTCCTCTTTCTTCTTTTAGTATCTTGGGCTTTGTGGTATATGTCTATTACTTCCTTTTTTAAAGAACACTTTAAACTGTTAGCTTCGGGACTGTATAAACAAATTTGATAGTGAAAATTAGTAACAATGCTAATATAGTAGCACTTATTTGCACATAAAAATCAAATTATTTGAAGTGTCTTTTGCATCAGGCCATAGATGTACATATTTTTTCAAATGTAGCCTAATATTTCATTAATCTAGACTAAAATGTATAAACAGCTTTTAAGTGTTTTTAATACCATAATAATTATAATATTATTTATATAAATAGGCATTTCCTTCGGGGCTCTTGCTAGTATTAAAGCACTGCCCTGCCATATTTTTTTTTAAATAATAAATGCGTTGTAGCTATTTTTGTATCTTATTTCTTGAAAGTGGTCAATAAAAGACTAAGATTTAATGTGGAGAATGTTTTAAAAGTAGAAGGAAAGTAAAACATTAAGCCTGTAACTAAACTACTAAAAATATCATTTAAAACATTGTACACAGTTTTCCTGAAAATGAAATGTTTTACTGAATAACATTTATTGATTCTTAAGAGCAGGAATATGACACTCCTAGTTCAACTTTCTCTTAATCTGTTTTTACGTTTTACAACCTATGTGATTTCTATTTTTCATTTTTTTGAGTATACTGATTTTTTCATCTAAAAACCATACTATCATTGTTTGAAATAGTGTACCAAAATTTATGACCTACAAATTATAAGGTAATATATTCTTAAGAGTAGTATAATAAAGGTACATATTATTATGGATATAATGATATTTCAGAGATTGAGTTTATTAATGGTCAGTTTGTAAAACAGTTTTTTAAAATGTCCTTTCTGACAACCCACACCAATAATTTATTTTTAATTCTTTTTAATAAATCCCATGTAAGGTAAACCCAATTTGATTTTTAAAGTATGTTCAGCAAAGCTATTCTTTTGATAAATTTTGATATATTTTTGAATTTCAGAAAGTAAATTTGGACCTCTTTGTCATTTAGACATTAGATGTCATGACTTTAGATAGAGACTGCTTCTTGGTAAGCAGCTTCTTAAAAGTATTATGAATTATTGTGCAGAGATAAAGAAAAGAACAAGGGCAATGGGGTTTCCATGGAAAAGGAGACAGCTTTCACTAGGTTTAGATGAACCATCCTGAGTGGACATATATTCAGAGTCATATAAGACATGCCTTTGGTTTTGGTTTTTGCTGGAAAGCAGCCTTGCTGCAGAAAAACTGCTGTGCACCTTTCTCACATCAGCTCTGGTATTTGGAAAGGTATTCTGGTATTGACTCTGCAGTTCTTCTAGATTTTTGAGGTCACATTGGTATTATCATTAGGGTAACATTGTTCTTTGCTTATGTGAAATTCTCTTGTCAGAAACTAGAGCCAGTTAGAGTTCTACCTAGCAAGAACCATTCTTGCTAATAGAACTCTTATTTTCCAACATAGCTATTTGTTACTCCAGGTAAAATAAATTATTTTCTTGTGATTATAAAGTTGTGTGCTGCTTTTCAATAATTTAAGCAGTATAGAAAAGCATTAAAGAACATAAAAACACCCAAAATCCTACCACTCAGAGGTAATCATCAATTTAATTATTTTTCATACTTAAAAAATGGTTGAAAATGGATTTTTCAACTTTGTATTGTAAATAGTTCTGAGACAACACATTCATGGCATGATGCTCCTTTTTATTCCCCCTCTAACAACTTTACTGAGCTTTACTTAGTTTATCCATTTAAAGTATTCGGTTTAATGGTTTTATTATATTCATCACAATTTTAGAGCATTTTCCTCATGCCAAAATAAAACCTTAAGCTATTACCCCTTTTAATTACCCCATCCCTAATTCCTCTATTCCCCCTAGCATCTGTTAACCACTAATCTACTTTCTGTCTCTTAAGATTTGCATATTACGGACACTTTGTATAAATGGAATCAAGCAGTAAGTGGTCTTTGTGACTGACTTCTTGAAATTACTTAGTGTTTTCAAGGTTGATAAATCAGTACAACATTTATCATGCATGGCATTTTGGAAAGCATGTCTTAATGAAAAGGATATATTAGCTGTGTGTGGTGGTACATGCCTGTAATGCCAGTGTCTCAGGAGACTGAGGCAGGAAGATCACAAGTTTGAGCCAACCTGGGTAACTTAGTGAAACCCTGTCTCAAAATTTTACAAAAAGGGGGTTGGGTAGGGATGTAGCTCAGTGGTAAAGCCCCTGCATTCATTCTCCAATATTGCTAACACACACGCACACACACTCTCTCTCTCTCTCTCTCTCTTAGGTATTTAGGCATGCTTTCCAAGATTTAATAATGGGCTCTTGTTTTAACATTGTATGAATATGGTATATAGTGAAAATAATGATTGAATTTTAGTATTTATTTTTAAATAAAGAGGTTAAAAGCAAAAAGTCTGGTTAGTTTTTTTTTTTTTTTTAATTTTTTTTAGTTGTTGATGAGTCTTTATTTTATTCATTTATTATTTATATGTGGTGCTGAGGATCGAACCCAGTGCCTCACACATGCTAGGCAAGGGCTCTACCACTGAGCTACAGCCCATCTGTTTAGTTTTTAAAAGTCAGTGTCTTAAAAAACTATAAATTGAGCTGGGCGTGGTGGTGCATGCCTGTAATCCCAGTGGCTAGGGAGGCTGAGAAATGAGGATTGTGAGTTTCAAAGCCAGTCTCAGAAACAGCGAGGCGCTAAGCAACTCGGTGAGACCCTGTCTCTAAATAAAAATACAAAATAGGGGTGGAGATGTGGCTTAGTGTTTGAGTGCCCCTGAGTTCAATCCCTGGTACAAAAACCAAAACAACAACAAAAAACAAAACAAAACAAAAAACTATAAATTGTGTAAAGGAGAACTGTGTAACAGATTTCTGTGCCAAAATCGAATGTAAATAGAGATGAATGCTTGACTAAATTGTGAAATCTCTGAGGTTTTTTTCTCTCAGTCCCCAAGCTCAGTTTTCTTGACCAGTATTGCCTTCACCCTCCACCCCAATAAGCATTAATTTAGAGAACTAGAAACGTCAGACTTTTGTGGTTCTCTTAATTCTTTCTTTCTTTTTCTCTTATAAAATTAGCAAAAAGCAGACTGGTCTTTGGAAGTCTTTGTTTTATACTTGTAGAATGAAAATGCTTTTCATAGTTAAATGAATTTTAGTTCTTTACGTGTGGATGCAGGAGTGAAATTGTGTGTTTCCCTAAAATGATCTGAGGCATTCTTATCATTGAATATACTCCCCTCCCACAGAATTGGGTATTTTTATGACTTCCCCACAAAACTTTAATTTGGTAGGCTACCACAGATCTGTTTTTTCTCTCTTTTGGCTACTCTCATCAATAGTAAAAGAAGACTAAAATGAACTGTCATTTCTTTCTTGCCCAAATATGTTTGGACTTCTTACCTTATTTTAATATTGCACTAAAACTTATATCCTGTCTCTAGATAGATTTTTCATGTTTCTTAGAAATTTTGGTATTATCCATTTGTTATGTTCATATTTATTTTCTTTCAGACCTTTGAAGTGGCTGATAGGAAAAAAAGTTGTGAAGTAGGAACTAAGAACTTCTAGTGAGGGAGGCAAAACAGTTGTCTGGGGGTTAATAGTAACTCTGATTGAGTGTTGACTGCCAGAAAGTTCCAGTTAATGCAAAAAGAAGCATGCCAGTTGCCCAAGAGAAAAATCAGAGACAGAAGAGATGTGCGTATGTGAAAACTGCCCTGTGGAGGGAGGAGCATATAGCACATTGAGGAGGGGACAGTGTACTGAAGCATAGAGAATAACTCTGTATGAGATAGGCAGAATCACATCCTGCACGGAAAGTATTGAGTTTTAGTGTTTACATTATGAGCAGTGGGAAGCAATTAAAAAGCTTTTGCCGAGGGAGATGATGTGATCTGATTTAGTAAAGTATCACTGGCTGCTGTTGAAAAAGAGACAAAATAACCAAGATGCAGATAGATATCTTAAGGTGATGCTGTTGCCATTGTCTAGGCTGGTGGTCTTCATAATTTCTGAGTACATATCCTAATATGCGTTTATTGTTTGTATATGTTTTGGTGTTGACATGTTATATATATTATAAAACAAAGATAAAAATAATAACAACAATAGAAGAAATTAAAAGAAATAGAAGTGCTACTAGTTTATTTCCTGACTCAATACGGTTTAAACTTAGCACTGAATGCTACTAAACATGAGATCATGAAACAAGAATGACAGCAATGGAGACAGTTTGGAGAGAGAAATTAGGAGTTTGCATTGACAGGATTTGGAAGTTGGTTAAATGGTAGAGTAAAAAGTAGAGGCAAGGAGGGTCTTGTATTTCTGGTGAGTGCTGGTTAGAGAGTTAACCTTCTAATCATGTTTGTTAAAGTAGCATTCTACCAGAATGTGGTGTTTTCTTTGAGTATATACTAAATAATGTCTTTAGTAACAAAAGGCAAGAGGTGGGGGTAGTAAGGTGATTAGATGGACAGGTCTTGATCTGTGCTTAGGGGATGTGGAAGCAGAGAAATGAATGTGGGGACACAGGTTACTCTTGCCTTTTAGAACTCTTAGGATATGATAGTATTATATAGGCTCCTCAACTGCTAATTGTCTCGAAGTTTCTTCAACTGGAGGCAGTTAGTCATTCATTCCACAGCTAAAAATAAATGCTTCACAAAACAGAAGTGGGCTGAGGAGCATACAACTATTAATTGCCTGTCCAGCATAATAAATGACCAACATTTTATCAGCTGTTTAGCCATCACTGTCATATTTGCTTAGAAGGAAATAAAATGCTTTTGAAGCCCTAAGTTGGGGTCGATTACCAGAAACAAACATATATTCAGTTTTGCATAAAATTGAGGGGGGGAAAATGAGAGAAGTTCTTGGTGATGCCGGATGCTCCATTTCTTGAAGTAGAGAAAGATTTTTTTTTAAAATTGTACATGTTTTAAAAGAAAATATGAAACAATACTTATAAAAATGTTTCAAAATACAGGTTTAAAATGCTTATTATTTGAATAAAATTTAGTATTTGTTATTCTTACATCTTCTAGCACAGTGCCCTGTAATATGGTATCTGCTTTTTTGTTTTTGTTTTGATGCAGACAACCTTAGCACTGTGGTGTTTGCCTCCCTTCTATTCCAGATACCTTATGCAAGCACCTTTGCTTTTACTCCTTTTCAGCCATGAGGGAAATTCCTGGGAGCCTTATGATGGTCAGAAGTGTGAACACCACAAATTTGGGTGCTGATTTCAGGTTCACTCACGCAGTAGGCCAGCTTTCCAGAGATTGCAAATCAAATCCAAACCAGTTTTTTTAATTTTTTTATTTTTTAGCAAACCTTATCTCACTTAATCTGCAGAATAAAAACTGAGATGGATAATATCCCCATTACAAATTGCCTTGGGACTAACTGCTAATAATAGAAAACTCTGAGGTGAGAAGTGTGAACATTCTGGGTCTACTGTAGTAATTATATACAGTAATAAAATATAGTAATGCTGATCAAGTCTAAACAGCCTGTCAGTTTTTCAATACTAATACACTTTTCTAATCTCCTTGGTTAACATTTGTTTCTGGGACTTGCCCTAATTTCTGTCAGCACTAAGCTTCTGTAATATGGCTAACTTAAAGAGAAATATCCTGTCTTTAGTAAAATGTAAGGTAAATGGATTATCAGTGCTAGCTTAACACTATGCTAAAATCATATTACTGAATTTACTCAACCTGGACAATGAATCTTTCCCATTCTACCCTTCTCTGACTGAGTGAAGAAAGAGTTAATGATATCAATATTAAGCAGGAAGTGTGGTTAGCCTTATGCTTATGATGGAATGAATAATTTAGTATCTTCAGGAAATGTAAACTGCAACCTTATCAGAATGAAGATCAGTATTTTACTTGCTAGTATGAAGTAAAAGTCAGTGGAAAGAAGATGCTTAAAGATACCAAATCCAAGAATATTGCTTAATAGTTTAAATTGTGAAAAAGACAAAGTTCTTGGTTAGAAATGTTTTGTCTTACGCAGTAATAATGGTATAGCTGCATTCTGACAATTGTCAGATGACTTTCTGCTAAAATGATTAGTAATGGGATGTGGCAGTTTCTTTGCTGTCAGAAACAAGATACTCTCTCAGGTTTTTCTTGTAAGTTTTTTAAAAAATTGTCCTCACATGTTTTTTCCTTTAAATATAGATTAAAGGAACTAAAGAGTAAAACCTGTAAACTAGGCATGTTTATGTAATAAAAGTTTTATGGAAGTAGCTGTTTATAAACATTAGTAAGACAGGGTTTTTAAAAGCAGTTTGTCTAAACTTATCAAAATGTTTCTAGAATGTTTATCTCCTTTGGTATGATGGTATTAGCTTGATAAACGTGTCTGTGGTCTTTATATATCTTAAATCATTATTATAAATATTGTGCATGCAACTTTAATAATAATAGATTGGGCAGTTGGAAATACTTAGCAAAGTGACATTTTTCAATCTTATTTATTTTGTGTTTGCAAATACCTGCTGTATAATATTTTTAAAGCAAGACTTAATTATGTTATCTGTTTCTAAAAATGATGAAGAATTCTCTTGATTTTAAGACGTTACCATTTTCAGATGTGCATTCTTTAAATCTAAAGTGGTTTGGTTCTGATCCTACTGAAATTTTTTAAATTCAGGAGTTGTATTATTTTAAGAAAATAGCTTTAGGAAAGCCTAAAGCCATTTTATGTGATTGTCTTTATGTGATTTTCTTAAGCCAATATATTATTAACCCATTAATGGTTTCTTGATTGATACTGAAGGAAAGAAAATCTTTGCTGTGCTGACAAGAATTTATTTAGGCTTTATAGAAAATTATGAGCAAAATTTTAGATGTCACTAATTTATAGTAAGAAAGTATATTTTACTTTCGTTTTTTCCATCCCAATTTTGAGCATCACCTTGATTTCAGACAAGCTATTTCCCTTTTCATAAATTATCATCTTCTTTTTAAGTTGTTCCTCCTAAAAAGAATTTACTTCATTAAGAAGCTAAATTTTTATGAAAATAGCCTAAATTAAATGCCTTTTTGATGTAGCCACACATTTTAATAAGGTATTTTGTTAAGTATGCATACATATTGAAAAAAGAAGAATCAGTAAAATGTGCTTGGTAAACAATGAATAGTTGATTTTTTTTTCAAAGAGCAAAGCAAACAAAGATATTTTATGTTAGTGAATATACAACTATTGCATTAGGCTGTTTATAATGCCATTGATCATTTTCCAACTGGTAGAAATGAGTTAATGTGCTAAATTAATCTTAAGTATTTTCCCTAAATTTTTTCCCCGGATGTAATTCTTCTAACTGGGAGGGTAGTCCTTATGGAATTAACTCTGATGGCCATAGATGTTGACTTCCTGTAATTCATTAACTTGAAAACAATATAATTCTAAAATGCATATTGCCCTCTTTGTTTGTATAACTCAGGAAATAATAAAGCTGTAAGCACATCATCTGATCTATGATTTATTCTAGGGTCTTCCACAAATAAGATTACATATAAATTATTTTTAAGAGTTTATGTTAAAGAGGATACGTTTTTATTAAATTACAGAGCTTCCAGGATGAGAATCTAGATAGGACGTATGTATAAATACATTTTGAACATTTCAAAGCACCTTTTAGTTAATGTGAAGTTCTTCAGATGGCCCCGTTGTCCTTTGAAGCTTCTAACACCAAGGTGTCTGTTGCAGCCCAGAGCAAGGTTACTGCTACCCAGGACAGCACTAATTTGCGATGTATTTTCTGTGGTAAGCAACATTATGTTTACATTACTTTTTCAAGCTGTGGTACATAGTACTTGCACATTTCCATAACTTTTGTTTCCTTAGGCCATAGTCTGGTTTGTGGTATTTGGGATATTATAGCAAGCTGTTTTTATGTTGTGATATTCGTTGTGGTTCATGTAGGTGATTTGGTCAGCTTTTTAGTTGGCTTGTTAGTGAGGATTTAGTTAGAATTAGGATTTTTAAACTATTTTGTCTACCTCTTCCAACACAAAATGAGAGGGGGCTTTTGTTTGGGAGCAAACTTTAAAATTAGAATTTAAGGAAAATATATTCATTTTAATATGATTTGAGGTATGTAAATGTGCCTTATTCAAAAGGAGCTTTTACTTAACTTAAATTAATTTTAGGTGTGCATGTTGTAAGAGGCAGATGTAAATTTATTGCTTTAGTAGGTTTTTTTCTGATTGACAGTCTTTATTCAGCAGTTGAGATCTGTGGCTTAGTAAATTTATTTTTAATATTTTCTTTCACGCTTAAATACACACGTCTACACATACGTATTATTTGTATGGACAATGTAGGTATGTCACATAACCACCCCAGATTAAAGTAAATCAAATATATATGTATATATATATATTTTCTTACCCTTATGCAAGATAGAGAGGTAGAGGTTCTTGTCTAAATTCTTTTTATTACCATTTGATTCTGCAACTCTCTATTTTGAAAATCCAGGTTCCATAAAGTGACTTAGTTGTTTGAGCTAACATACACACGTGTGCACACACTCCTTTTTGACTCATGTATACCTTCACTAGCTAGATTTTTTTGTGAGAGAGATAAAGCTTATAAAGTGATATACTGCAAAAAATTTGTATTAACAATTCAACTATGTGTATGTACTTTATCCATATGACTCAGAATTTTTAATATGGTTCCTCAGCATTACTAATATTGTTTCTTTAAAGAGAATCATTTAAAAATTAATGTAAAAGTTTAGGCAAAGAAGCACGTTATAAATTTTAAAAGAATTCTAATGTGCTTCTTAATCATCTAAAGTTATTATTTTAGATTTGCTTCAGGTGACAGTTAACAGCTGTGAGCCTGTTTGGCTTTTATAAAACCCCTCTTAAACATTGCAGATTAAGCATTTAATCACTAACTTTATTTCTCAAATTATGTCTCCTCCTAAAGGTTCTTCCAGGCCATCTTTTGAACTAGCCATGAGTGATTATTGATATTTGTTTTATTAGGAGTCTCTTCAACTCATTTTTAAAACCTAACTTTCTGCTTAAAAATTTGAGGTCCACATGCAGGATAACAGTTCGCCCATTTGCCGAGAAAAGATTAATTTGGCCTTAATAAAGGTGATTTTAAAAAAAAAACTTTATGAAATAATGATTAAAAGTCAGATTTTTCTATTATCTTTAACTGTGTACAAACAATATAGTTACTTCTTTACTAAGTTTAAATTTGATTGTATTGTGTATAATAGGACCATTTATCTTTTAGTCCGGTGTTTTAAAATAGTCTGTGGCTAAGTGTGAAACTAGATTTGTGAAAATTAAAATGGGACAGTAAGTGAAATGGCTTCAGCCAGAACTGAATATTGTAGGCAAGACTGAAATGCCACTTCTGTTTCAGATATTCTAATCAGATTTCCATCATTTATAGGATACCGTATCAGTGATATGACCACATTTTCTTTATTAGAAACAGTAATTTGCAAACTTTGCCGTCTTCTTCTAGCCTGGACAAATTTAGATCAGCCATTGTCTTTGGCTCTGGTTATAAATCAAGGAGAGAGCGAACCCTCAAACAGCTGCTGTTGCTGTTCATGATTGATAGTTGAAACAAAACAAGACCACTTGTTCCTTAAACTTGGTTGTTTCTTCTCTCTTTATTTTTCCTAAGAGAGCTGTTAACCACTACATGATGATTGTAAAATACTGTCATTTGTCCACCGAGAAGTTTATGAAAGTACCTATTTTGTATTTTATGAGAACACAGATACCTGTTTAGGAATATGACCTATGTATAGTAATAGTTATATTCTAGAAAATATGATGGCAGCTGGCAGCCTTGCCTAACCTTAGTTGCTGTTTCACAGTCGGGTGCAGTACCTTTGGCATTATTTACCAGATTCATAATCTATTAGAATGTTTGACAAGAAGGAAAAATGTAATTACCTACCTGTATTTCATAATTTACCTGAAACTTTAATTTAACAATTATGATATGTCTATATGAATTTTTAAATGCATATAAATTTCAATGTGCTAGTGTTTGCACCTTGACCATTTTAATGAAGAAAAAACAAACAAAACAGCCAGATTAAAATACAAATGTGAGAAAATGCCACAGGAAGGGATTTCTTCTTTCTTCCCCATTTAAGAATGTCCAGAAAGACAGATGGCCCATTATCACAAAGAACCATGTAGCAAAGAATTTTAAGAGGAGTTGTTGGACCAAATACCAGTTTAAAAAACTTCAAGAAAGTTTTTCTTTCCTTTTTATGACCAAGAATAAACTCTAGTTATTTTTATAATCATGATAAGAGCCACAAAATATTACCCACATTTTGAAAACCTCCTTCCTAAGCAGTTTCACCTAGTATGCTTTTAAAAAGCCTTAAAAAATATTCAAAACAGGTTCTGTAAGTTGATGATTTTTCCCCCATTCAATTTTGAGTTATGTCAGACATGTTAATTTTTTTAAACCTGTTTAATAAAATCAATAGGATTGAGTTGAAATTTGACATGTTTTTCTTGAGTTTATTATTATTATATTTGAGTTAAAATTTGGACATCGAATTAGTGAGCTTAATCCATTAACATTACTGTTGAGATAGGATGCCTGTTCTAGATGTGAGCAAAACTATTAGAATTGCCAAACAAGTCTAACCTACTGATATTCATCTGTTACATTATTTATATAGCCTGAGATTTTCACTTAAATACTCAAACATTATTTTAAAAAGTTAATTAAACCATAATTGTCCTGTAAGTTGGCTATGCCACATACTTGGCATTTAGTATTTTTTGGCAAATATAACTTCGGATGTTTAAAAGTACATCCCTCCCTAGATTTTATGCTTTCTCAAATTTACCCTCCCACCTTGTATGTCCCGATCCTTTTGCCAGAAGTATCTTTTCCCTATAACCTTTAAAATACAAAATATGAGTATATGGCCTAATATGATAGTCTTTTATATATATATATATATCTCATTATGTTAATTTGCAAAGGAACACATTCTAGTCTGTTTACTAGACAATTATTTTCATTTATGCAGACACAAATGTATTTAATTTTGATTTTTAAAAGCTTTTTTTGTTACTGATTACCTGGAATTAATATATTTCTGTATTTCCTTTATTTGGTTCTCAGAATAGCAGATTCTTAGGAAGTCTAATTAAAATATACTGGCAGTTGTCATTTAAGTTGTTGGAGGGCAAATTCAATGATCAGTCTAAAAATATTTGTAAAGAGATGAGGAAAAAAAGTTGGTAGGTAAGTTCAAAACAAACTAAATCTGTTTTCTGTACCTAGGTTACATCAAAACTGTATTACATCCTGATGGATCTTTACCTCTAGTTTGGAAGTCTACTCCACTAATATAGATGTTATGCTCTTAGCTCATAAATTATAGTAATTTGCTTTTATTTACTAATAAAAGCATTTTTAAACTAATTTTTTTATACTAATGGTTTATAAAAGTCTTTCAGAATTTGTGCTAGGGGGATTTTGTGGCACACTAGAATTCAGAAATATATATATCATTTATCATATATTACTCTCCAAGAGTAGAAGATAACTATTTTATTGTTTTGTTTACTAAACTAGATTTTAAGATTGTTCTATTTTAATGTCAGGCATTGTGTATTATATTAAGTTCAGCATTTATCTTAATTAATTTTTATATCCATTGACATTAAGATGTCCCATAATTTAGTGGCATTCTGTCTTAAGATGCTAAGAAGGGATCTGCATTGTACATAATATGTGGGGATGGATGATCATTATTTTCACATGACAGAACCATGTTGGTGTGAATGCAGGTTTCAGTTTTTCCTTCTTACCCCAATTGAAAAGTTAAGATTACCTGTGTTGCATTTAAAAATTCGGATAAGTAGGTTAATTTATTATATGGAAGTTTAGCAAATGTTTGTTTTCACCAGTAATGGAAATGCCAGGTTGCTAAACAAAAATGGCAGCTTAAATTGGGCAAATTTGATAAATGCATTAGCATACTTCAGTCTAGTAATAAGGTTCTCATGCTCTCTCTCTCCTGTTTTTCATTTCCAGTGTTCTATTTAGGTGAGTTTTTAAATTCTGATTTTTCATTTAAGTTCTCCTTCTCCACTTCATGAATAATTACCCCAAAGAGAATGTCTCATTGTCTTAGAAAATGTCAAGCTTAGGTGCCTCTTCAGATGCTCATTGAACACTTGTTTTACTCAAGCTCTTCATATGTAAATGTTTATTTTTCCCTTATTGTTGATGTTTTCCATTTGTTTCAAGTAAGCCTTCTGGAGATGATGACAGTATTATGTTGCAGTCTTTCATTTGCTGTGTGTTATGTAAAGCTTATATTTTATTTTGCTAGACAAAAAGAAGATACATTTGTAAATATGTGATGGTTTTATGTTATTCTCATGATTTTATCTCCTCTATCCAGCTAGATGTAAAGATAATATTCATCTGTAATGTTTTTCTCCCTTTATAGGGCCAACATTGCCTAGACAAAATTCACAACTACCTGCTCAAGTTCAGAATGGTCCATCCCAAGAAGAATTGGAAATTCAGAGAAGGTAAATTCACAAGTTAATTGTATTTTTTCCTTTCTGTTTCAGAAGACCACACTGTGAACATCTAGTTATTGGAAGTAGATTTATGTCTTTCAAGTCACAGCTTTTATTATTAATATTAGTGAGTTTGGGAGTCATTAATAAGTGATCAGATGTTTATCATGCTGAACACAAAAGGTGTTTTAAAATTTCATAACTACTTTTTTGTAAAAACTGTACCCATGATACGTTTAAAATATTTTTAATGCATTTGACAGCCTACAAAATGTCTTTACCTTTCAGTAAGTCTTAATTATATAATAGTTATAAAATAAACTGATCAGGATGGCTTTCACACGGCCACTTTCACTGGAAAGTTGAAATAGTGTTGACTGGTTCTATAAGGCATTGCTGTTGAGTTATTATAAGGTTTTAGTAGGAGAATACAAAATCATTCTGTGTATGACTAAATGCTGGGTGAACAAGATTGGTTACATTATCTTCATTTCAGCGCATTCTAAAAATACATTTGAAATAGTAGTACAGCCTCATTTAGGTGTAAATTTTTCTGAATTTGCTGCAAGTCTGATTATAAAGCTACTTTGTAACAAAATTGTTTTATAAAATTCAGGTAACTAAAATTGAGCTAATCAAAGTAGGGTCACATTTTTAAACAAAATGAAAAATTTTAAGAGATTCTGATGTTTTTTATTAAAGGCATGTCACTGAGCTCCACTCAGCTCTAGTGAGGGGACCTGCTCTCTTGGTTTTGTCACATGTTGGGAGCATGTGTGTAAGGAACAGATCACAGGGCCAGACAACAAGGCAGAGAGAGATTGGAGTCCCCTGATCCCTTCTGGGAGCATGCCTCCAATCGACTGAAGGGCCTCCCGTTAGACCCTACCTCTTAAAAGTCTACACCATCTCCCAACACCACTACCCTGGAGACCATGCCTCCAACACATGAACCTTTAGGGGGCACATTTAAACCATACCCAAAATATGGCAGTAGATACTATAGTTTCCTTTTAATATTGACTTCTTCGCTGTTGACTGCCAAATCCATAGGACCGTTTGCTCGAGATCCAGACTCATTTTTAAACAGAGTGGTGTCATGGACCCTTCAGAGAATTTAGTGAAAGCAATGAACCACTACCCTCCCCAGCTAGCCCTTAATCTTTCAGGTAGCTATATAATTATATACAAAAACATGTGTGCCATTTCAGAGTCACATATCCCCTAAATTCTAACAGTGGATTCTCAATGACAATTCATATTATAGAGCTCATCCATTTGCATTATCTACTGACACTTCAATTTAAACTCTTATTATTTTATCTTTAATGTAAATTTCTTCTCTTTAATATTTCTTTCGTAATTTCATCTTAGAAACAGTATAATCATTATTGCTTACTATGTGTATTCAACTGTACCCTAAAAGCCTTACGATGGATTTATCCTTCTGACATTCTTCTCATTAATCTCTCTAATATTTATTCTCTTAAGTATTGCTATAGTTTTCTAGTTGACTTTTGTTTTTGTCTTTAACCTCCCAATTTTTCCTACTTCCTACTGTCATATTAATTAATTTTTTTAAAATATATTTTTTAGTTGTAGATGGACACAATATATTTATTTTTATGTGGTACAGAGGATCGAACCCAGTGACTCATGCATGTGAGGCAAGTGCTCTACCACTGCGCAAGAGTAGCAATTAACTCTTCACTCTGAAAAATGAGGGATTCTTTACTTCCCTTGGCAATTATTGGCAGTCATTATTTTTCATTCTGTAACCACTCCCCCCCAATAGAACCTATGGTTGGGGATGTAACTCAGTGGTAGAATACTTGCCTAGCATGGGGGAAGCCCTGGGTTTAATCCTCAGTATCTTCAAATAACTAAATAAAACAAATAACTCAAGTAGAAAACCTGTGTTTTAACCTTGGATGATATCTCTTAATTACTCTGTAAGAGGAGCACAGTCACTTCACATTTTCTTAATCCTTCTTCCTTCCTTATTTCATCATCTGATTTTTACAGCCATTATTATTTCTTAATTAATTTCAAGGTTTATTCAGTTGTAGTGTTCTTATAACTGACAGTAAATCTTTGTCTTTATGTGTGCAAATGGTCGGGGTTTTTTTTTTTTTTTCCCCTTTCCTGGAATCCTTCTAAATTTTCCTATTAGCCATTGTAGTCTGAGTTTTCACAAAGATGTGGCTAGACCATAGTATCAACATGTAGCTCAATACTTACTTGGTGGACCTTTTTCATTTGATGAGTCATCTACAACTTTTAAGAATTTTAAAAAATTTATTGCTTTCATTTATTTTTCTCTCTCTTCCTCTTTTGTTTCTTGGTTGTTTATTTTTTCTTCCGTTCATTTTGTTCTCCTGCTGGTCAAATGCTGGACCTATTGGGCTATCTCTACTTACCATTTCTCATTACCTACCTATTTTTGTTTTATATTCTTGGCAGTTTTCTTAACCTTGTATTCTAGACCAGCAGTATTCAGTAGAGCCATATGTAAAATCAGGTTTTTTTCTAGTAGCCATACTAATAAAAGCAAAAAGATACAAGTGAAATCCAGAAATATTACCATGTCAATGTGAAATAATTATAAAATCATTCAGATATTTTACGTTGTTTTTCATGCTGATTCATCAAAATTCAGTATTTTACACTTAAAGCACATTTCTGTTTAGACTAAACATGTTGCGAGTGTTCAGTAGCTACATGTGGCTCGTGGGGATCTAATTGAACAGCACAAGAATATCTCATTGAAATTTTCATCTTCAGGGTCTTTGTCTTTTTTGTACTTGTTCCTTGTTCATGACATTGTGTACTAAATTTATGGCTGAACCTTCAGTGACTCTTGTTTCTCTTCCTTTGCTTGAGTTGTCTTCCTCCTAAAACACTGTTTAGTTGTACTCAAGTATCTGAACATCCTTAGTTATCTGTTTATTTCTAAAGAGAATTAGGGTAAATGATAGCAGTACTTGGCATGGGTTTCCTGTTCCATTAAAGGAGGTCAGTCTCTACTTGGTAGCATTCTTCTGTGACTGAGAGATCTGTGAAAATGGGCAGAGCAAGTAGACTTGACGGGGTGTTGTTCTTGAGGATGTCAAGGAGAGCAACCAGGCCTCAGTATCCCACAAATGCTGAGTTATCTTTAGTTCCCCCAGAAGCCTAGCTTATCTGAGGCTGCTTGTTCTATTCCTTTAGAGGACAGTCTTCTGTAGTAATGCTGTTCCATCTACTGAGCTAGGTTTGGGGGGTGAGGGTAGCCAGTACTGTTGTTCTGGGGGGCGAGTGGGGTGCAGAAAACCTTAACATAATCAGACAATAACATGACATAGAATAGTAGGAGATGAGTGCTGTGGCGGGGGAGTGGAGTGGGGCAGGAATAGAGCAAAGGGGATTATATATTGTACAGGGGCTAGGGGAAATGCTGGTGGTAATTTTTTTTAAATATTGGCTAGGATAGATCTTCTGAGATGAAAGAAAGGAAGGAATTAGTCAAGAGATGTGGTGTAAGTGGATTGTGTTGGTGAGTGGGTAACTAGAGGGAGTAGTTTGTGCAGTGGCCTGAGGGCAGGATTGTGCTTGTATATAGAAGGGAGAACTAGAAGGCCACATTGCCTGGAGCAGAGACCACAAATGGAAGAGGGAAGGAGTAGGAGATGAAGATGGGCTTGGGGGGAAGGGAGCACTGATCATGTAGGACTTTGCAGGCTATTATAAAGAATTTAACTTTTTTTCTGAAAGAAATGAAGAATGGACAATTTGGAGCACAGGAATGATGTGGCAACATTTTAACAAAGAATCAGACAATTGGAGGCAGGTACAGGGGTTGTTCCAGCAGCTCAGCAAGAAAGCTGATTAAGAGGCTATTGGGGGCTGGGATGTCGCTCAGTGGTAGAGCGCTTGCCTAGCATGCGTGAGGCACTGGGTTCGATTCTCAGCACCACATATAAATAAATGAATAAAATAAAGATCCATTGACAACTAAAAATATTAAAAAAAAAAAAAAAAAAAAAAGAGGCTACTGAAGTCAACTAGGCAAGGAATAATGATAGCTTCCATCAGAGGTGTGAAAAGCCATACTTTTATCTGTCCTGGTGGATTATATTGATGGGGATGGGTAATAAGAGAAGGAAAGGGGTTGACATTTTTAGGCTAAGGAAGTTGGCAAGGTAGAGTTGGCATTAGCTGAGATGAGAGAGGCTGTGAGTAGAGCAGGTTTTGTTGGAGGATGTCAGGGGTGAATGTTGAAGATGTTAGATTGAGATGTTTATTGGACATTTAAGTAGAAATGCTGAATAGGTGCACTAGTTTGTAGGAGACTAGGAAGGAAGCCTATAGACATAACAACTCATTCTTCTTCTGCCTTCCAGAAATTTTATGATAAATGTAGTAATGACAATCCTCCTCAGTTTTCTACTTTGTCATGGTTATATTTATACACATTTTTATGATTCTAGAATTTCAATATAGTTTTGGAGGAGAGGGCAAGATTGCTCATTCTGCCAGCCTAAATAAGTGAACACTTCTGTCTTGTTGCCTCCCTGCTCAGCATTCCTTACTGCCTCCAACGCTCATGTCCAGGGTAATTTTTTGGCCTGATCTTTAGGATCCTGCTCTGTGTATCTATCTCATCTCTCATGACTCTCTCTGCCATGCCCTCCTCATCCGTTCTATGTTGTCCTTTTCTGTAGACTCTTCACATATACACTGATATCATTCTTTTTAAAATTTCTGTAACTTAAGTTACACACAGTTTTATATTTTCTTCTGAAATAATGTCTAAAAAAAATTAGTGATGATAACTTAGTAGAGCAGCAAACCTTTAAAACTAAGCCAGGCCAGGAAGGAGAAGGAGTAAGCTGCTGTGGTGCCTGTTGATAGATAACAAGCTACTTCATAGTGGTAAAAGCAGGGTGATTAGCTAAAAATCTTTGTAAGAGATGTATAGATACTCATATTTTCTCCACTATACACAAACAGGAGTTTGCAGGCTTATTCTCACATGAGTTGAACTGAAACTCAGTGCTGTTCATTGGAAACAATCAAACCACATGTAGTTTAAAATTTTCCAGGGACCACATTTTTAAAAATGCAAGAGACAATTAAAATTAATTCTAATAATACACTTAACACTATACATCAAACATTATCATTTTAATAGATCATTGATAACAAAAATTTTAGAGATTTTACGTTACCTTTTTTTGTACTAGATCTTCAAAAATGGGTGCAGATTTTTATGCATAAAGCACACTTCAGTTCAGGCTGGGCATGTTATAAGTACTTTGTCAAGACATGTGACTAGTAACTATCTATTAGAAAGCACAGCAGACTAGACCAGGGGTTGGCAGACTATAGCTTCCTGGCAAATTGGCCTTGTAGCCTATTTTTATATATTTTATATATAAATGCTTTTTTTTTGTTTCTGGAGATTGAACTCAGGGGCACTCGACCCCTGAGCCACATCCTCAGCCCTATTTTGTGTTTTATGTAGAGACAGGGTCTCACTGATTTGCTTAGTGCCTCGTCGTTGCTGAGGCTGGTTTTGAACTCCCGATTCTCCTGTCTCAGCCTCCCTAAGTGCTGGGATTACAGGCTTGCGCCGCCCCTGGCTGTAAATACTCTTTATATATAAAAATATGTAAACATTTTATATATAAATGCTTTTCATATATAAAAATATATAAACATTTTATATATAAATGCTTTTGTATATAAAATATATAAACTTTTATATAATAAATATATAAACTTGTATATATTTTATAAAATGTATGTATATAGCCTATTTTTATATAGTCTATTTTTATACATTTTTTTTCATTTTACTTTTTTAAAAAATTAAAAATGGGCTGGTAAAGAACCCATAAAATTTAAAAAAAGAAGAAGAATGGATTGGTGATATAGCTCAATGATAAAGCACTTGCCTAGCTAGCATGCACAGGGCCTTGAGATTTGATCCCAGCATTGAAAGGAAAAAAAAAAGGTACAGAGATACTAACTGGCCCTTTACAGAAAAAGTTTGCCAAGCCCTGGTCTAGACAGGTATACCAGGCACAGCTGTGAGGGTGTGTGATGAGGTACCAGCTGATTAAGTGAAAGTTGGCCAAGTTCTCCTCTTTCTCTTGCTCAGTTCCTAGACACAGGCACCTAGACCTTAGAGCCCAGGCAAGAAACTAAGATTCTTGTGTGGGCAAACCACCTTTGGCGAAGAGAAAAGACAGATGTTGACATTCAAGTGAATAATTGATTTAAGGGCTTCTAATGAGCTTTAGTGCTAATTCTGAACATGAATGGACAGCCAAGGATCATTAAACCCTTGAGGACAACTTGTGTATAACATGAAGACAGACCAAAACAAACAGAAAGAATTGACATTGGATTAAATAAATGCAGGAAGTAGATGAAAACTTAAAATGTATTATGATAGCTTTAGAGGATTAAGAATATATTGCATTTGTGAAACAAAAATTGGTAGTTATTTTAAAAGAATCAGAATAAAAAAGTATACCTAGAACTTTTTTTACAATGTAAAAGTTTTGACAATTTTTTTTTAAAGGCATTAATTTTTTAAAAAATGAAAGTTTTGAGAAATAAGGTATATGAGAAAGAAAGTAAAGTAAGAATATCAGAGTAGATGGTCCAAATAATGAATTCTGGAGTAGGAGAGGAAGAACACAAGTGTGAGGAGGTTGCTCTTCAAATAAATAACTTCAGAAAATTTACCAGAACTCAGTGATTTGATTATCCAGATCAGAAGTCTATAGACTTTTTCTGTGAAGAGCCAGATAGATTATGCTTTGTGGACCCATAAATTCTGTTTAGCATTTGCTCAATTCTTATTTTGTAGCTTGCCAAAGATAATATGTAAATAAGTACATATTGACAAATTGAAAAGGCTCACCAAGTGCCCACCCCAATGGGTGTGGAAAAACATAAAATGACCCATCACTAGGGCATATCACTGTAGAGAGTTAGAATACTACAATAAAAAGATTTCAAGCCAGTGCAGTGGCTCACCTCTGTAATCCCAGCAGCTCGGGAGGCTAAGGCAGGAAGATTGCGAGTTCAGGGCCAGCCTCGGCAAAAGCGAAACGCTAAGCAACTCAGTGACACCTTGTCTCTAAATAAAATACAAAAAAGGGCTGGGGATGTGGTTCAGTGATCAAGTGCCCCTGAGTTTAATTCCTGGTACCAAAAAAAAAAGATGTTAGAAGCTTGGGGAAGGAAATGAGAGAGAGCTTCCAGAATCTTGAGAGAAACTCTGTTCTAAAACCTTTTCGTCTGAATTATTTCCTAGGAAGCTGTTGAAAGTTGTGTTCTGTTAAAATGGAGTGTAAACCAAAAGTAATAAAACCCTGTTAGGAGCCAAGAAATATGGCTGGGGATGTAGCTCTGTGTTCGAGCACTTACCTTAGCATTTGTGAGGCTCTAGGTTCAATCCCCAGCACCTCTCGCCCCCCAACAAAGATACAGGATTCCTCTTCGAGAAGAGAGGTGGTAATTAGCTTTGTTGAAGGCAAAGCAACTTGGGTAGCAGCTCATCTGACTGGAGCCAGGAGTTCTTAGGGCTCCAGGTGAATGTGTTTGAGGGAAAGAAAAAATAAGCAAGCAAAAAACCTGAGCACTTGGGCTGGGGTTGTGGCTCAGTGGCAGGGCGCTTGCCTCGTGCATGTGAGGCACTGGGTTCGATCCTCAGCACTACATAAAAATAAATAGACAAAATAAAGATATTGTGTCCATCTATAACTAAAAAATATAAAAAAAAAAAAACACCTGAGCACTTGATCTGCCTCACCATGTTGAGATGGTTTATAGTTTTGATGGAGAGTTTGGAGATAAATAGGGATAGGTATGTAGAAAAAAATCAGCAAAATGGTACTAGTTTTTGATTCCTAGAGTAAAAAATTGTTTTGGAAAACAAACATAAAAAGTGAATAATATAACTTGGGAATATTGATGTATTCAAAGCAGTTTTGTGATTTTTTTTTGGAAAGTGGAGAAAAAGTTTTGGGAGTTAAGAGTTGTAGGAATTAAATAATTTGCATAGTAGGAAGCTAGTAGATAATATATAAATCTGAAAAATCAAAAATAGCTCTAAACAAATCACTGTATTTAGAAACTATAAACTAAATACCAGAGTAGTGAAAGTAGTCAGGGAGCAGGGATTGAACCCAGAGGTGCTTAACCACTCAGCAGCACCACCAGTCATTTTCATTTTTGCTTTGAGACAGGGTTTCACAAAGTCACTTAGGGCCTCACTAAGTTGCTCAGGTTGGCCTTGAATTTGCGATGCTCTTGTCTCAGTTTCCTGAGCCCAGCAAGTAGTTGCCTCTTAAAGGAGAAAAATCAGAAGTGATGAGGGTTGTTAAGATTATTGTTTTATTATAAGCCTTGTAATACTGTTTGACTTTTTTTTTTTTTGGTACCGAGGATTGAACTCAGGGGTACTCAACCACTGAACCACATCCCCAGCCCTATTTTGTATTTTATTTAGAGACATTGTCTCACTGAGTTGCTTAGCACCTCGCATTTGCTGAGGATGGCTTTGAACTAGCGATTCTCCTGTCTCAGCCTCCCAAAGTGCTGGGATTACAGGTGTGTGCCGCTGCACCTGGCTATTGTTTGACTTTTTAAGCTAGATATTACTTCTATAAGTTTCTGTATACTTTCATTGCTGTGACTCCTTGGTTCTGTACTAGGGCTAGTATTCCTCTTTTATAACTTTTTTAAAAATAAGTATAAAGTGGAATTTATAAATTAGGTGTCAAACCTTATTGGTCTAAAACTTCTATAATTATATGACAGTAGTATTGTTTTTTATTCATGTGTACCATTTATTAAGCCAGTTTTTGCTTTTTACTCATATTATTGATATTTGACTTACTTGACTGTGATGGAAAAAGATATTCTAAGAAACATGAGTCAGTCCTATGTTAGTCTCAACATAGAATATAATTTAGTTAATATCTATAAATAGTTTGCAAATCACTGCTACTACCTGAAAGTTATAAAAGGGGAATACTAGTACCAGTATAGAACCGAGGAATCACAGCAATGAAAGTGTATAGTCCTCCCATGACCCTTCAGAGGCAGGATGGACCAAAAGTTGACCGGCTTCTATTGTAAGTATTGGATTGTCTTAGGAGCTTTGTAAGATTAAAACCATCTGGTTTAGTTTTATCCATCTTTAAAATTTTTTATTAATAAAGAAGTGAAATGCTCACATATTTACTATCAAAACATATCTATGTACTTTTATTTTTTGACAGATGTCATTAACATCAGTGTTATTAAATATTACTGATTGAGAGCTGGGTGTGGTGTCACATGCCTGTAATCCCTGCACTTTGGGAGGCGGAGACAGGAGAATCGCGAGTTCAAAGCCAGCCTCAGCAATGGCGAGGTGCTAAGCAACTCAGTGAGACCCTGTCTACATAAAACACAAAATAGGGCTGGGGATGTGGCTCAGTGGTCGAGTGCCCCTGAGTTCAATCCCGAGTACCAAAAAAAAAAAAAAGTTACCAATTCAGAATGTTTTTCCTAGTACGAACTCGTACTTCATTATATCATTTGAAATTTGTCTACCTTTACCTAAGGGCATTTATTATAGGTAAGGCCAGATGAATTTGTATTTTGAAATTTGTTATTTGTATTTTACATACTTCAAAAGAAAGTAAGTTTTGGAGGCAATATAAATTGTGTGTGTGCATGCAGGCTATTGATCTCATTGTTGGCCAGTGTTTTGTGCATCTATTTAAACTTGAGGATAGCTCTTTTGTAGAGAAATATTTTAATCATGGGAGGGATTATTATTTGATAATAATTTATTATCTGATTATTTTTAAATGCTTTAGTGTTCACAGTGTTGGTCATTTGCACTTGTTTTTAAGGAAAAAAGTTATATTGTTTTCCTAAAAGCTTTCAAATTATTGGAAATTCATATTCTAACTTAAAAGAAATTAGCCTATCAGAATTATTCCATAGTTTAGAATCAGGACACTTGTATGACAGAATCTTGAGAGAATTCCATTAATGCCTAAAGAAAAACAGTCATATGTAGATGGAGCTCTAGGAAGTTGAGCCACATGGATTACCAGTATGTGAATTGACAGTGATAATTGTGAGAAAAGCAAGGTTTATAAATTTGGAAGTTCTCCCTAAAACAATATACAACTATCTTGGTTTGGAGGTTAAAAACCTTAAAGTCAGCTTTATAATGCATCTAATTTAGCAGGGAATTATTTAAACCATAAAGATTTGTAAGTCAGAAGTTCTGCTTGACACACTTTTTAGGGAATTATGTTTAGACAGGCATCTTTTCGGTGAGCAGGCTAAAGATTAGCTTAAGATGTTGAACACTTTCCTTTCATTAAAACAAGAGTCTTCAGAGTATAAATTTATATACTTGATTCAGTGAACTTGGAAATATTCTCTGGCATTGTACACTCCCTCTCCCCCTTCCCCTCCCTTCCTCCCCCCTTTCCCTCCCTCCCTTTCTTCCCTCCCTAAAGAATACTCTTCCTTCTTTCTCTTCCTTCCTTTTCTTCCTTTTACCAGGGATTGAACCCAAGGCACTTAACCACTGAGCCACATCCCCAGCCCTTTTTGTTTTTTATTTTGAGACAAGGTCTCATTAGATTGCTTACAGTCTCGCTAAGTTTCTAAGGCTTCAAACCTGTGATCTTCCTGCCTCAGCCTCCCAAGCCGCTGGCCTCTTTCTTGCATCAATAGATGCTCCCTTATATAGACAAAGTCCTAAAATATTGTGGCATATCAAACAGTCTTTTTTGTCATTACATCCTTGTCATAAATGCATTATTAAATAATTATTCCAAATTTTCCTTACCCATACCTGACCTTCTACCTGAGACTTAAGCTTACTCTTGGTGTAAGAAACACTGTATGGTTTGGAGAAATAGCCATTAACTTCAGGGTTTAAAAAAAAAAACTAAGAATGAGAAATGAAACGCAATCAGAATACTATGTGGTTCAGCTGTGAACAGTACTTACATTATTATAGTAATTATAATAATTATATGCTTAATATTATATGCTTTCATAATTATTATAATAAAATTAAATATTATATTAGTAATCCTGAATATTGATTTAGCCAAACTCTTTTCCCATGACTGTATTATAAGAAGCATGTGTGTGGTGAGGGAACTGTGGGAAGCATCTTGCCATTAGAAGAAAGTAGATAGCTAAAGTTAAAACACAGTTACAAGAGTAGTAAACAGGTAGGAGGGCTAGGGTAGTGAATGACTGTTTTTTATTATAAGCTTTAAAAGCTATGTATTTAGAGCCAGGTGCAGTGGCTCACGCTTGTAATCCCAGCACTTTGGGATGCTGAAACAGGAGAATCGCGAGTTCAAAGCCAGCCTCAGCAACGGCGAGGCACTAAGCAACTCAGTGAGACCCTGTCTCTACATAAAACACAAAATAGGGCTGGGGATGTAGCTCAGTGGTTGAGTACCCCTGACTTCAATCCCTGGTACCAAAAAAAAAAAAAAAAAAAAAAAGTTATGTATTTAGATACAAGTGAGTCTATTGTTGTTGTTTTGGGGGTGGTACTGGGGATGGAACCCAGGGCCTCATGCATGCTAGGCAAGCACTCTACCACTGAGCTTCATCCTCAACCCTATTTTTTTTTCCATTTTTCTTTTTTTAATTTTATTTTTCAAGTTTATTCTAATTAGGTATACATACAGCAGAATACATTTTGATTCATTGTACAGAAGTGGAGCACAACTTTTCATTTCTCTGGTTGTATAGGATGCAGAATCACACCATATGTGCAGTCATACATGTACCTAGGTCATTGATGGCCATCTCATTCCACTATCTTTCCTGCCCCCATACTCCATCCCCTCCAACCAAAGTTCCTCCATTCTTCCTATGGCCCCCACCTCCATTATGGATCAGCATCCACTTATCAGAGAGAACATTCAGCCTTTGGTTTTTTGGGATTGGCTTACTGCACTTAGCATGATATTTTCCAACCCCATCCATTTACCAGCAAATGCCATAATTATATTCTCTTTTAATGCTGAGTAATATACTATTGTGTATGTATACCACAGTTTCTTTATCCCTTCATGTAGTGAAGGGCATCTAGATTGGTTCCACAATGTAGCTATTGTGCATTGAGCTGCTATAAACATTGAAGTGGCTGCATCACTGGAGTATGCTGGTTTTTAAAAATTTTTTTTTAATATTTAGTTTTTTAGTTGTAGGCGGACAGAATATCTTTTTTTTTTTTTTTTAATGTGGTGCTGAGGATCGAACCCAGTGCCTCATGTGTGCTAGGCGAGCACGCTACCACTGTGCCATAACCCCAGCCCATGGAGTATGCTGTTTTAAAGTCCTTTAGGTATAGACCGAGGAGTGGGATAGCTGGGACAAATGGTGGTTCCATCCCAAGTTTTCTAGAGAATCTCCATACTGCTTTCCAGATTGGTTGCACCAATTTGCAGTCCCATCAACAGTGTATAAGTGTGCCTTATCACCCACATCCTCGCCAACACTTATTGTTGTTTGTATCGTTTGATAACTGCCATTCTGACTGGTGTGAGATGAAATCTTAGAGTAGTTTTGATTTGCATTTCTTTAATTGCTAGAGATGTTGAACTTTTTGTATATATTTGTTGATTGATTGTATATCTTCTTCTGAGAACTGTCCATTCAGCTCCTTGGCCCATTTATTAATTGGGTTGTTTGTTTTCTTGGTGTTAAATTTTTTGAGTTCTTTATATATCCTGGAGATCAGTGCTCTATCTGATGTGCGTGTCGCAAAAATTTGCTCCCAAAATGTAGGCCCTCTTTTCACTTCATTGATTGTATCTTTTGCTGAGAAGAAGCTTTTTAGTTTGAATCCATCCCATTTATTGATTCTTGATTTTATTTCTTATGTTTTAGGACTCTTGTTAAGGAAGTTGGAGCCTAATCCGACATGATTAGGGGCCTTTTTCCTCTGTTAGGCGCAGGATCTCTGGTTGTATTCCTAGGTCCTTGATCCACTTTGAGTTTTGTGCACAGTGAGAGATAGGGGTTTAGTTTCATTTTGTTGCATATGGATTTCCAGTTTCCCCAGCACTATTTGTTGAAGAGGCTGTCTTTTCTCCAATGTATGTTTTTGGCACCTTTGTCTAGTATGAGATCACTGTATTTATGTGGGCCCAACCCTATTTTTATTTTAAATTTTTTTGGTAGATGTAGATGGACAACATTCCTTTATTCTATTTGTTTATTTTTATGTGGTGGATCGAACCCAGTGCCTCACACTTGCTAGGCAAGCACTCTGCCACTGAGCTACAATTCCAGCCCCCCAACCCTGTTTTCATACAGGTGACAGAGAAGGCACAGAAAGTAAAAAGAACTAAAAACTTGGATCTTTAATATAAACCCCAGTTGAGTTTTTTCATTAGATGCAGATTGCTAAACACACACACACCCTTGACTTTTTTCTTTTTTTAAAAAATCATTCTTCTGAATGCATCTCATTTCTTGATGTTATCCCCACAATGATAATGTTATTGCTTTAAATCTCTGGATACCAGTCATTTATCAAATAGCATAAAGAAATCAGTACTATATCCTGAAAATTTTGTATTATTATTAATATCTTTACTTAAAAGAAGCACTTACCATAGGTTTCTTCTTTTTTTCCCTTCTCCTTGCAGTCATTGTTAAGTATGATGATAAGATCATAGAAAGGGGGTGTGTTTTTGTGAGAGACTAGGATTGATTTACTTGTCAAGTGGGCTTTTTCTTTTGTTTTATGTCCAGCTTAGGAAATGTGGAAGGGAGAGAATTTTCGAAAGGTTTTATTGGTTTATTGATAACTGCTAGGAGGTACAAAAGTAGCGTACTTGTTCTTTAGTTTAACTTTGCCTCTTACAGAACCCAACCAGTTTATTAGTCCAGAGGACATTCTAATTTGAAATTTCCAAATACTAATTACGATTACAGCTTTCATTTATTGAATATTATGCTCCAGGTCCTTTTTTCTTTTTTTGAACATAAAGCTAATGGTGTCATTTTATTTTTTTTTAAATTTTGTAAATTTGTTCTAATTAGTTACACATGATAGCAGAATGCATTTTGATTCATTGTACACAAGTGGAGCACAACTTTTCATTTCTCTGGTTTTATATGATGTAGAGTTGCACCACATGTGCACTCATACATGTACCTAGGGTAACTCCAGGTCCTTCCAAATTTTACCTTTAAAAACAAAATGAGGCTAACTTGTTTTTTTTAAAAAGAGGAAGGTTAATGGGCACAACTTTCCCTAAATATAATTTGGAACCATGTTTTTAAAAAGCTTAAGAACTTTAAAAATTTTATTTGTTTAGTTTTTTGTACCTGAGATTGTTTCCAGGGGTGCCTAATCACTGGGCCACATCCCCATCCATCTTCCCCTGCCTCTTTTTTTTTTTTTGATAGGGCTTCACTAAGTTGCTGAGGCTGGGCTTGAATTTGTAATCCTCTTGCCTCAACCTCCCAAGCTACTGGAATTACAGGAGAATGCCACCACACACAGCCAAAATCTTAAGAAATTTATACCTTTCCTCTTAACAAATTGGTGGGTCAATATTAGTCTTATAAAAGCAGTTAGAAGATGATTCAAACATGGAGATAACTTTAGTGCTATTTTAGTGCTATATTAGTAATGGTGCTAGGATAACATATCCTACTATAAGAGATTGCTTAACCTTTGGAGAACTAAACAGTGGAACATTATGCATTCTTGGAGAATAAAGTTGCCAAACTCAGTGCCTTAGGATAACTTTGACAATATGTTAAACGAGGAAAAAGAAAGTAGATTTCAGAGTACTAGAGAAATAGAATTTTAATTTATTTGGCTTTTAAAGTTAATGGAAGAATGAGAGAGAGAGTGAGAGTGTGTGTGTGTAATGTTAATTATGGTTGCCTCTGGATGTGAGATTTTAATGATTTAAATTTATTTCTTCTTACTTCACTGTTTTTTTTTAATTTTGCAAATGTGTACTTAACTTTCATTTGCTAGCCATAGTATTTTCTGAAGTGATCATGTATTTCTTATACAGTTAAAATTTGATAGTATATTTGAGGAAGAAAATGGTGATTTCACAGCTTCCCCCCCCCCCCAAATGATTAAATCAATGGCTTGGCTTTTGGTTATTAAAGTGGCATGTTTACTTATATGGAAAATTCATTTATTTGTAATACTTAGTTCACAAAAAGTACAGAATAAAACGAGACTTTAGTGCAAAATGCTGAAGCAGTCTGCCAATATGATCCTAATAAGAAGGATTATTTTCATTTGTATGTAAGTCATCTCTAAGGTAGCATTTCTTCATGTGGAGGACAGATGTTGATTGCATGCTCTATGTTGCTTTTATTTGAATCAGAAATGAAGTGAACACAGTTCGTTTTTAGTTAATAAGTAGCCTTGGATGCATATTTTTTATTTATTTTTATTATTTTTAAAAAATTTCAGGCAGCTGCAAGAACAGCAACGACAGAAGGAGATGGAAAGGGAAAGGCTGGAGAGAGAAAGAATGGAAAGGGAAAGGTTGGAAAGAGAGAGGCTGGAGAGGGAGCGGCTGGAACAAGAGCAGCTGGAGAGAGAAAGGCAAGAACGGGACCGGCAGGAACGCCTGGAGCGGGAGAGGCTAGAGCGCCTGGAGCGGGAGAGGCAAGAAAGGGAGCGACAGGAGCAGTTGGAAAGGGAACAGTTGGAATGGGAAAGAGAACGCAGAGTATCAAATGCTGGTAAGGAGCTTACAGACTGTTATGTGTTCTTGCATCCAAGCTTGGATGTAGTTCTTTGCAGTCTTACATTAGGATATTTCACATGTAAGATGCTTAGTATTGAGCAATACAGTTTGAAAGTACGAAAAACGTGCCTCAGTTACTGCTTTAACCTTTTCTTTTTATTACTCTGATTGCTTGACTTAAAGAAAGTTCTTGGAAATTTTTATTCTGTCATTCTAAATCTTCTAACCTCTTTATAAATTGACTGTTAAAGTATGAACTTGTATGGAAAATTTCTTATATTGGGTGAATTTGGAAGATACTTCCCTCATGAAATTGCTCAAATCATCTCAAATACTGTACCTAGTTTTATAGTACTATACAGTAAGAAATTTGGGCCAGGTGTGCATGCACCTATAATCCCAGCCAATTAGAATGCTGAGGCAGGAAGATCACCAGTTCAAGGCCAGTATTGACAAGTTAAAAAGACCCTGTCTTTAAAAGAAAAAACAAAACTCTTTTTTTTTTTTTAACAAAAAGGTCTTGGGATATAGCTCAGTGGTAGAGCACACCTGGGCCCAATCCCCAATTACTCCACCCCCTGCCAAAAAAAAGAAATTACCCTAATGGTCCTAATGGTCCTAGTCTAAAATTTTTGAAGAAGGAATTAAAGCAGTAAATGAAAATATCTAAAACTGATTGGTCATTTAAATATATTTTTTAGTATTTCTAAGATTAGAGAAAATCACTAAATTTGGAATTTTTTGAAAGATAGAAGGTTGAGATACAGCTGAAAGTTCAAGGTATAACAACATTCATTGTAAGATTTAAGAATTTTAATTCCTTATGGCCTAAATCAAAAGTCTCAATGTGGGTTGTCCAGGTATTGGTTAGTTTGTTTGTTATTTAAATGAAATTAATTTGTTTTTAACTGCCTAATTACTTTTTGGAGTTATGGCTACCAAAACAAAACTTCTACAAATAAGCATTGAATTAGGACATTCCTTACCTTTTGTAGTAAATATTTTGCCAGTGTTTCTATTTATCTTTTTTTAAAGCAGCCAAATTCTGTTCATGGTCCTAGTCATGTAATTTTAATGTCCCTTTTGTGGACTAAATAATAAAAATTAAGACTGCACTATCCTTTTGTTGTAAAGAATAAATTCATCAACTTAATTTATTTATCTGCTTAATAGAGAAAAAGAAAACTTTATTCTTTTCTGGATCTAAACATGTATTTAAAAGTTAAAATTTTCTTGGGTGAAAACGGTTATTTGCACATGTGCCTAATTCTCTGGTACTAACTGTAGTCTACATTTTTATACATTTTGTCTGATTGCTGGTTTCGTGGCTTCACTAGCTCCCTTTTTCTCTCTTCTTTTTTATCCTGTCTTTTGCTGCTGCTTTCCACCTTCTGTCCAGCTCCATCTTCAGACAGCTCCCTGTATAACGCTCCACTTCCTGAGTATTCCAGTTGCCAGCCTCCTTCAGCACCTCCTCCATCATATGCTAAAGTCATCTCAGCTCCAGTGTCAGATGCCACTCCTGATTACGCTGTAGTGACTGCTTTGCCACCTACTTCCACACCCCCTACACCACCAATGCGACACTCAGCGACACGTTTTGCAACATCTTTAGGTTCAGCCTTCCACCCAGTTCTTCCCCATTATGCTACAGTTCCTCGTCCTCTGAACAAAAACTCTCGACCTTCTTCTCCTGTGAATACACCCTCTTCTCAGTCTCCAGCTGCAAAGCCCTGTGCCTGGTCTACTTCCAATTTCTCGCCCCTCCCTCCATCTCCTCCAATAATGATTAGCAGCCCCCCCGGCAAAGCTACTGGCCCAAGGCCTGTCCTCCCCGTTTGTGTTTCTTCTCCTGTGCCCCAAATGCCTCCATCACCGACAGCACCCAATGGGCTGCTGGACTCAGTAGCATACCCAGTGTCTCCACCGCCTACCTCAGGGCCAGCAGCGCCACCGCCACCACCGCCTCCACTGCCTTCCCTCGCATCACTCTCACACTGTGGATCTCAAGCTTCTCCTCCTCCAAGCACCCCTATTGCCTCAACTCCCTCATCCAAGCCCAGTGTTCTCCCTTCTCCCTCTGCAGCTGCCCCTGCCTCTGTGGAGACTCCTCTAAACTCTGTGCTGGGAGACTCCTCTGCTTCTGAGCCAGGCTTGCAGGCAGCCTCTCAGCCGGCCGAGACTCCAGCCCAACAGGGTAAGGCTTTCATTATTGCTGCTAACAACTAATCACTTTAAAGTATTGCACAGCAACAGATTTAACTGCCTAGAAGAAGAGGTGGGGTAGTTTTAATAGTTGAACATCTGTGTGCCATGTGACTTTTTTAAATTTGAAAAATTAAAGGTAAAAGCAATTTTTGTTTATTCTGTTGGATCAGTTGTATTGGGATGCTTGATGGGAAATTACCATATTGAACTAGCTTTTGGTATCTTCTGCAGTATCATAAAAGGTGTTTTCTACTATTTGAATGTCGCTAGGAAGACTTAATTTGACCCTTTTGATTCTACCACACAAAACATATGATGTAAATTGTTCTCCTTTACTTTTTGAGACAGATTTATTTAGCGTCCAACTGTAGTCATAAGAAATCATCCTAGAGTTTCCACTGGAGCAGTTTTGTTCCTGGGCCCTTTTCATGTTGGCCTCTCCTGTGTTTGGCTTCCCATATTGTACTTTCAGGATGAGTGCCACCTGGACCCCCCTAATGAGCATCCTGACTTTGTAGAAAGGGTAGTGGGCTTCATATATGACCCAAACTTACTTGAAGTAGTGGTGGAAGGGATGGCTGAGCGAATAGCATCCTCTACAGTTATTTCCCACTATTCCTTAACACAGCCTTGCTGCATTGCATCAGGGAAGGGAGGATGGGGAAAATACAATCTTTTGGTGTGTATTATTTGTAAATACAGAAGGACCTGGTTCTGTAAGTAAATAAGAAGATGCCTAACAACCCCCATCCCCACTAGATCTTTAAATTTAGGATTTAGGGAGGAATATAGAGAGGATGCTGAAACAGTATGACGATCTGGATCTAAATATACCTTTTCTTTAAAATTGTAGTTCCTAGCCAGGTGTGGTGGCGCTCACCTGTAATCCCAGCACTTTGGGAGGCTGAGACAGGAGAATAGCAAGTCCACAGCCAGCCTCAGCAACAGTGAGGCGCTAAGCAACTCAGTGAGACCCTGTCTCTACATAAACACAAAATAGGGGTGGAGATGTGGCTCAGTGGTCGAGAACCCCTGAGTTCAATTCCTGGTACCAAAAAAAAATGTAGTTCTAATTAAAGTAATAGGGTTGTTATTTCAGTGAATAGTTTTATTTTTACTGACATCAACACTGAACTAGAGAGACAGAGACAGACTGATGAAGCTGACCTGCCTGCCTGCTCCATTCTGCACAGGACAGCCTGTTACTCTGTGCTACACTGTGAACAATTTATGTTTTCTACTGTACAACTGCTCAGGCTGAAAAAGTTAGCAGTTACCACCCAGTGTGCAAATAGCACTTCATATGTTTTTTAAAAAATTAAAACAAGGGGCTGGGATTGTAGCTCAGCGGTAGAGCGCTTGCCTCGCATGCGTGAGGCCCTGGGTTCGATCCTCAGCACCACATACAAAGCAATAAAATAAAGACATTGTGTCCATCAACAACTAAAAAAAATATATTAAAAAAAAAAAATTAAAACAAAAACAAATGAATCAAAAAATTCTTTCAAACCTTAAGGGAGAGATTATCTACTAGTTCAGTATTCTGATATTAAAGTCTTACTCACTCCCTTTGTGATTTTACAGGATATGAACACTTTTTGTACCAAGACAACTTTTACGCCAAGACAACTCTGTGCTTCACATTCCATATTATTTAATTATTTCAGAGAGTTGAGATTTTAAATTCCTTTCAGTGATTCTTGCCTCTGATTACGTGTGAGATTTAAATATAGAATATTTTTAAGATACTGAAGCCTGGAACTCACTTCTCATTCGTTTTCTTAGTCCAATCACTTTGTCTATAAACAATAAGTATCTGACCTCATTATAGTAGAATACAGTATTTTAACACCTAAATTTATATGGGTTGTTTGGATTTGTTATTTCAAATAGTACTAACTACCACCATATATACTTGTTTGGAATGCTTATCTCTCCCAAATTTTACAAGCATTTATTTTGTTTATTTTCCCAGTTCGATGGGGGAAATTTTTTAGTTAGATGATCTGTTGCATAGTTCTATTATTAAAGTCTAACATTGAAGTAAGTAGTTACATATATACTTTGGCTTTATATTTTAGTATCTTTAAAAAACTGATCTAAACATTGTAATAAATTGAATCCCACCTGTACTATGTATTTGAGTTAACTTAATTTAACATGGCATTCTATATACCTGTACATGAAAAATAATATTACTTGGCTCTATTGTTGATGATCTGTCTTTAACATTTCTTCCTTGCAGGTGTTGTCTTGGGACCACCTGCACCCCCACCTCCCCCACCACTCCCACCATGTCCTGCTCAGGCCTCTGCACTTCCTCCTCCCCCAGGACCCCCTCCACCACCTCCACTGCCATCCTCTGGGCCTCCACCACCACCCCCTCCTCCTCCACTTCCTAATCAAGTGCCACCTCCTCCACCACCACCTCCTGCCCCTCCCCTCCCTGCATCTGGATTTTTCTCGGGATCTGTGTCAGAAGACAATCGCCCTTTAACTGGACTTGCAGCTGCAATTGCTGGAGCAAAACTTAGGAAAGTGTCACGGGTAAATATGTTTCAAAATTACTGTATTTTTAAATCTGTGTATTATTCTTTCTTAATATCTAAAATACTGGATATCATTTTAATTTTACAAACCCCATGCTATTAACTTCATTGATTTAAAAATCAAAATAGTTAAAATTTACCGAAAACTTATAGGAGTGGCATAAAGGATTTCTATGAACCCATCATCTATAGGTTAACATTTTATCAGTATTTTCTTTTTGTGTGTTTCCTTCTATACACACATTGTTTTTATCTGAATGATTTGAGAGTAAGACAGAAACATCATGCCTCTGTTTCCCTAAATAGCTCATTGAGTATTTTGTGAGAACAAGAGTATTCATCTATATGACTGTAATAACCAAATGAAGAAATTCCACATTGATAGAATATGACAGTCCACAAATGTATCCAAATTTATTTTAATCTGTGACAGTTCCTCAATCTTTCTTTTCAAAATTCTTGATGTTTTTTAAAGTTGTCGGTTTTTTTAAAAATATATATAATTGTTTATGTTTTTTAGATGACTTTCAATGTAGCTTATTTGAATTTTCCTCAATACCAAATTCAGGTTATGTATTTTGGATGCAAAAATACCAACAAAGTTATGGCCTTCTCAGTGTATTGTACAAGAAGACATGATATTGTTTCATCCCATTAGTAATGTTAACTTTGATAAAATTCCCATTGATACATAAATTAGTACTGTTCACTTTATTGGTTCTTAAGGTTTAAAAAATATTTGAGTAGTTTTTAAAATTAATGCTTATATGTTTTCTTCCTATTTTAATGTAACACATTCATGAGCATGATTATCTAACATAAGAAATCATTATGTGGGGGCTGGGATTGTGGCGCAGTGGTAGCGTGCTCGCCTAGGATGCGTGAGGCACTGGGTTCGATCCTCAGCACCACATAAAAACAAAGATATTCTGTCCACCTAAAACTAAAAAAATAAATAAATATTTAAAAAAAAAAAAAAGAAATCATTATGTGTGTATATTCTCTTAAGATGGAGGATGCCTCTTTCCCAAGTGGAGGAAGTACCATCAGCATGAACTCGGTCTCATCCAAAACAGATACAGGTCGTGGAAATGGACCCCTTCCTTTAGGAGGTAGTGGTTTAATGGAAGAAATGAGTGCCCTGCTGGCCAGGAGGTGAGAAATTTTATTGTAGTGAACAATAAAACAAGAGGATTTTGTTAATTTTGTTTTGAAGATAACTAGAGTCAATTCTTCCCTCTTAGAGAAAAGTAGTTTCTATATTGACTTAGATGATTAAAAAAAAAAAATCCAATTTGCTATCTTTCTAGGAGGAGAATTGCTGAAAAGGGATCAACAATAGAAACAGAGCAAAAAGAGGACAAAAGTGTAAGTGAATAAAGATAGTCTCTCACACCTTAAACAGAAATTCAAACACAGCTTCTTAGAAAAACATCTCAGAGATTATTTAATTTTAAATTAATTAGTTTGAATTTAGATTTGCTTATTTTTTAAATATGCATATCTTTAAAATGGCTTGTTTTGAGTGTTATTTACAAAATTTAAATGGCCTTATAAAACGAGTTGACTGTAGAATTGTGGGAAGAGCATTGAAGTTCAAACCTATAATAGAATCAGTTCTATTGTTATGCCCACCTTTAAATGAGTGAATGACCTCTTACTAGTTTTGTTTTCAACTCTTAGGCTCTCAGTTTCCTTGCATTTATGTAAAATGAAGAATTTGACTAAACCAACAGTTTGTTATCCCAGGACCCCACCCCAGTTCATCTGTACAAACTTTTTGCTCTATCTGTTGTATATGTTGGTGTTCAACACCTAATTGTTTTCCCTGCTCCATTTGACGGCCTTTCATGCCATCCCTCAAATCTGTCTGGCTTCATAGCATTGAGTGTTCTCCATGAGAACACTCAAGAAAGGAGCTGTGTGGACAGTTGGAGGTCAGGGAGATGTTGGGAAGGTGAAAAGGAAGATATCTAAGTTGAAATGGAAGGGAGAAAAGATAGATGAAGGAAATGGTGGGGAATGCATAAAGAATATGGAAAGGGAACATGTAAAATGGAAAATCTGAATAGCAGTGGTTTCTAATGAATGTGATATTGATACATATATTTCTGTATATTTAGGAAGATTCAGAGCCTGTAACTTCCAAGGCTTCTTCAACAAGCACACCTGGTAAGTTCAGGAAAGATATTTTAACCTTTATAAAATTTCCCTAAGTATTACTTCCTAATTAAAAATGTCCCCTTTCCTATGTTTGAACCAAGTGACTGCTTGGTCACTAAGATATTAAAGTTCTTTGTTCACATTTGAAAGCATTGGCTTTTTTCTCTGCTATTTGTAATCCCAGAAGCTACTCTTGCTTTCTTCCTGGTATTGTGAGATCTGTTAAAACTCAACATTTTTCTTATAAGTCTCTGAAAGTCATGTTTTTTACGTATCTATGTGTATTATCCATGATTTGAGGTTACTTGCTAAAACAAGGAAAATACATTATTAAACAATGGGAATATTTTTAATAGTTCTTTAAGGTAAAAATAAAGTGAGCATATTAGAACTGCATTCTATTTCAAAACATTCTCAAATTGGGAAGATTGTCATTTTAACCATTCATTTGGGTATTGATAATCAAGGAAATAAAAACTTGTAATTTGTAAGCTAAAAATTCTCTTAAGCTTTTGGGAAACATTTTTGAATACAGTAAAATTCCTGACATTGATAATGCTTGGACATAGTATATATTACTTAGAATATTAGCAAAACATATTTTACTGGAAGTACTTAATAATAATCTATCCAAGATGGGCATATGAGATTGTTACATATTTACACATTTATCTTTGTATTTGATCAGACTTTGCCTCCTTAACTATTTTGGAATGAAGTAACAAATTTGATAAATTAATATCCACAATGGTCCACTGAAGTCATTACAGAGAAATGTCTAGATTAATTCCTACATATTTTGATTTAGAGACTAACAGCTAGCTGCCTTTAGAATTTCATTTTTTTAATATCTGTATTTTATTTATTTATTTTTATGTGGTGCTGAGGATCGAACCCAGTGCCTCATGCATGCAAGGCAAGTGCTCTACCACTGAGCCACAATCCCAGCCCTAGAATTTCATTTTTAAAAATGTTTTTGTCTTATTATTTCTATTATCTCATTTTTATTAGCTCTTGTTTTGTCTCATTGAGCAGTCTGATTGCTGTTATAAATCAAAATTAATTATATATGCTGTTATTAGAACCACACATAATTTAGAAGTAAACCATATTTTAAAGGGTTACAGAATCTTTAGAATATGAGAGTCATAAATTTTCTCCCCAGAGGGAAAAATCATTTTTATTCAAATTTCCTCATAATTTGAAAGTGTTCCTAAATTTCCAGAAGGTTATCTATGGGCCCTAGGTTAAGAACTGTCCTTGCCTAACATATTTTCTTATTTCAAAAATAAGAAACTAAAGCTTGCGTTTTTGTGTATATTTGCATACATATACAGTGAGTTCATTTAAAAGGGCTTGCAGCTTTTATTTTTTTTCCCCACTTGTTTCATTTAGTATATTTTAATTGGCATTGTGTCAGACACTTTATAAGCCAAAAGGAACTCAAAGATAAAGGCCCAGAGCACAGAAAACTCTAATCCAGTTGAGAAGATGAGCAACACATGAGGAAAAGTTAATCTTTTATAACTGTATGTTGAATATTAATGTGTCAGAGAGGGAAGAGATTTTATGTGGAGTTATCTGGGCCATTGTTACATTATAGAGTATTTGGTTTAATTGAAAGTGGGGAAAGGAATGATATTTCAGGAAGTTTGTCATGAACAGAGACATGGAGTCCAAGCTGAGCAAAAAGATACCAGGAGATAGCAAATAGACTCACCTATCTAGACTGGAGAATTCTTTTTGAGTGGTATTGGACAAGTGAATTGGAAACAAAAAGGTTGAGAATAAAGTTCAGAAGTTGAGGCTTTATCCTACACATATTGGGTTGATGTGTAATCAGTTGGAATTGTTTTTACACATTAAAATGACACTTGAGAGTATTGTGATATAGAATTGGGGAGAACTGAGAGAAACCATTTGGGAAACTGCCAGTGCCAGTAGAAACCTAGTGTTTCCAAAGACCCAGCCTCTGCTCTTCTCCTGAAACACACATAGAACCCCTTAGAGAAGATGGCCTTATTCCTTGTGCTCCACAGAGCTGAACAGCTCTTCCTCGCAGCCAGCTGAGCCTGTTTAAGATTAAAAGAAGGTTCTGGTTTGGCTAATTGAGAAAGGACCTCAGCCAGTGCTTAAAAGGTAGCACTCACTGCATCTTACCTTGGAAATTACTTGTCTATCTGCCCTGATGAATGTTCCCCTCCCTGTTCAAGTTGTTCCTCAGTTTTATTTAGGACTTCCCTCTTTTCATTTCTCCGGCTGGTGTGTTGGATGTATTTCTGATCTGGCTGTCCTGGATTATTTGATGTTCCCCAGCCAACTCTGGATCTTGCCACCAATGTGGCAGTCATTGAGAGAATGTTAGCTGTTAGAATATAAAAGAAGAAATTTAAAAAGTAATGTGAAAAAGGAAAGAGATGATTAAATGATGAGTAACGCAAGATTAGTGATGACTTTAAGACACCCAGATGCCTGCACTTAGGAGAAATCTAGAACCAAAAGCAGTTCTTCCTGGAAGAGTTATCATTTAGTTTTGCATATATATTTTGAAGAGAGTACCTAAAAGCTGCTTAAGAGAATGCAGAAGCCAGTCGATCAACTGCATTGGAACTCAGCAGTTTTAAGGTTAAAACTATATAGCAAGATCACAATTCATCTATAGAGTTGATTTTCATGTGGCTCAAATGCCTTTCTTCCATGACAAGATCCCACTTCTCATTTTATCCAGTCATCCATTGAGGCCAGTGACAGTGAATTAATCAAATTAGAAAAAGTTTAGAGCACCATAGCCAGCCAACCAATGAATCACTACCTAGTGTCTAGTGAGCTTATTTATATTTAACTGGATTATCTGGTAAGTCCAAAGAATTAAGAATTAAGGAAATACAATAGAATTGTATGATTCTGAAATTTATTTTGAGTTGTTTAAATTTTTTTACCAAGAGGAATGTTTGGATTTTGATGAAATGCTGAAGTACATAAACACATTACAGATTTTGTTTTACTATTGGCACTAAAAGTAGATTAAAATAGTATAAATACTATCTCATTCTAATTGACTATCCTAATTAAAATTTTCATCCCTTTCTGATTATATGTTTATTAGAGAAACTTCTTACCATTTGGTTTATAGAACTATAATGTTTACATTTCATAATCTTAGGTTCTTTTAGAGAAATATCTGCTTATTTCTCCTTATTTTAAAGTCTGAAACTGCATATTAGAATCCTTATTTTAATTAATGTGTAGAATTTAACATTTTTATTTATCTACAATCTATATAAACAGGATGGCATTTTAGTATTTTGTTGTTTTACAGTAACTCTGGAAAGCACATAAGGCATTTAGAGTAACATTTGTTCCTTCTTTTGAAGAACCAACCAGAAAACCTTGGGAAAGAACAAATACAATGAATGGCAGCAAGTCACCTGTTATCTCCAGGTATCAATTTTTTCCCTAAGTTTTCTGTTGCATGTGTATCTAAAAAGAAATAAAAGCAGTTTTAGTATAGAAAGAATTGAATTGTAGATTAGAAATTGTACAAAAGGAGCACATAAAATAGTCATAATCCATCTACTATTGGACAGCCATTGAGCCCAGTGTATTTTTACTAGTGAGTGCCTGATAAATTTTACCCCATATCTGTTTACCAGATGGTTTGAAATTTTAAGAATAGTTTTATCCCTCCCAATTTATTTCAAAAAATTGAAACTATGGAAAACTTGAAAGAATGCTGTAGTCAGTACTCATATACCCATCACATAGGTTCACATGTTAACATTTTGCCACATTCATCTTAATTATATATATCCATACTTTTTTCCTTCTGAATAGTTTAAAAGCAAATTGCAAATAAGTGCTGCTTCACCCTAAATATTTTAGCATTTTTCTGAAGAACTAAGACTTATCCTGTGTAACCAGAATACCATTAAAACTCCAAGAAATTTAACATTGAACAATACTGTCATGTAATATACATTCACATTTCCCCAATAGTCTGAATGACATCCTTCATAGGTTTTTTTTTTTTTTTTAACATCATTTTTGGAAGAAACTTATATTTTAAACTGAAATCAGCTGGAGATAAAAGACTGTAGTTTATAACAGCAGAATAAAACTTCTGAATTTATGAAATAGAAATTTACTCTCAGTTGAAACTTCTAATCATAATCAAGTTAGAAAAGATAGTGCCAAGAAACTATCACATGTGGGCAGTCAAGCAAACCAAGTATTTTCTAGCTAACATACTTGATTGTTATGGCTAAGTTTAAGTCATGGGTCTTGAACATACGTGAAATTTTTTCTTGGTTTATGAAACAGTTTAAAAGACTTATGTTTTTCCTAGGATCCTCCTTTACCCCCACCAAAGATAATGTATTTAGAGACTAAAGAGACTTTTTAATAGCTGGGCGCAGTGGCTCACGTCCGTAGTCCCAGCAGCACAGGAGGTTGACAGAAGAATTGCCAGCCTCAGTAACAGTGAGGCACTAAGCAACTCAGTGAGACCCTGTCTTTAAATAAAATACAAAATAGGGCTGCGGATGTGGCTCAGTGGTCAAGTGCCCCTGAGTTCAATCCTCATTACCAAAAAAAGGGGGGGGGGTACTTTTTAACTCTCCTTTCTGAGCTACCTGTCTTATTTTTGCCTCATAAAAACCAAACTTGACTCTAATTATAGAAACCTATTAAGAATATTAAAGAATAAAAAGTACAAAGATAGACTTCATATTATCATAAACCTGCTCTGTGTTATCCTAAATCTAAATTTGGATTTGGCTTTTGTGTGGTTCTTTCTGCTAGTAGGAAAGAAGATTTGGTGATGACACAATTATTTAAGCTCCACAAAGAACCCAGGCCTTTTTGAATGTATGAAAGCTTTTGGTTTGTAATAACTGAAAGATGGTTATATTTAAGTTCGGAAGAAAATGAAGGGAATTGCTTTTGGTGAACATATTTTTTCAGTAGAACAGAACAAATGCACGTTACGTTTCTCAGATACCTAATTGAGGTGATGTATCATATCTCTAATAGTTTGTTCTTCAGTAGAACATTAGGAAGCCTAATTTATCAAGTATGTAACAGAGAGCAAGGCTGTGATGTGCTGTTTGTCCTTTGAAGATCTAAATTGTGACAGGGAAGTGTCCTTTCCGTTTTTTGCCATTACCCTGCATTCCTACTTCATTGACAGGAATCAGATAAGTGAGCTTATTTAAAACTAAGCCTGAGTTGATGGTTAAAGTTGTAACTTGGAAGGGACATGAAAGAGAGGTCCTCCAAATGGAGTAAGTTCTTTGATTTGTTTGGTCTAATTTAGTGAAGAAAAAATATTCTTTCAAAGACTTTTTTTCCTCTAGACTTTTAAAGGAAGTTTAATAAGTGCTTGAAAGGTCACCATTTTGAAAGTATTTTTATATGGATTAGTTGAATCTTGGTAATTATGTTCCAATTCCATTAGATGGTTTCCCTCTCAACCTTTACCAAAACAGAAATCTCAGTATGTCCTTACTGCTTTTGTACTACTTTTGATAGATTAGATACATCTATCTACCATATATGTCTTTAAGTTTCACCCAAGACAGTTTAAACATTAGAAGATTTTAAAAATCAATTTAAAAGATGAAGAATGGTATTGCCTTTCTAAGCTATGCTCTCCTCTTCTTTTTGAAAGCAAATACCTTGGCTGTTCTATGTTTATGCATCTAATCCTTGCCCTGTAGTGAAAGTACCCATTTCTCTTTGTAATATGTATGTGAATATTATGGTTAGATGAGTTAAATAATGACATGCTGCATTATGCTGAATTTATTAAATGAAGAAGTTAGAAGAATAAAAGCAATAATGTTGTTGTAAAAGTATTTTAAACTATGACTGGAACATAACATTGGAAAGTTTGTGAATTATTTCTATGATTTTAATTTAAGAACTTACTGATCTTGGGGCTAGGGGTGTGGCTTAGTAGTAGAGTGCTTGCCTGGAATGAGCAAGGCCCTAGGTTCAATTCCCAGCACCACACACACACAAAAAAAACTTACTGATCCTTATATTCACAATGGGGAAAAAAGTTTTTTATGTACCTGAGAACAATTTTGTATAGTTCAAAAGCCGTAATGATTTTGAGTCTGTTGGTTAATATTCACTGCAACAGAAATTTCTTTGGTTTTAATACTGGTTGAATAATTGGTAGGTTTTACTGTGCCTATAGCCTTTTACAAAAGTGCCACTGTGTAATAATGTTTAAAAATTTTTCTGTAATTGTCAAGTAAATGATATCTACACATGACTAAAATAAGTCTCAAAATGTCTCTTATTTTAATTGAGGAAAACAATTATTTTAAGTATAACAGATGCCTTTAATTCTTGATCTGTTTCCTATAACTAAAAATCCTAGAAAGCAATAATATCATGAGGATTATTTTTTAAAGATCTATTGTGTATCCCTTTAAATGGTTTTCCCCTTCATAGACGAGATTCTCCAAGGAAAAATCAGATTGTTTTTGACAACAGGTCCTATGATTCATTATACAGGTATCATCCTGCTGTGACTTTGTGGTTTGAGACTTTTAAATAACATGTTCAGGATAGGGCTGAGCTTTTTCTACCTGGATTGGTAATCACCACAAGGAAGATATTTAGGAAGATTGAATCTCTCATTTTTAGCTTTATTTTGAACACTTCAGTAAAAACAAAAACCTGTCATTACTTTGAAGATGGACATGGGTAAATATAAATGGTAAACATCAGAAATACTAGAATGGAAATCTAAGGCCACATATATTGTCTAGGTTGTTCATACCTTTAGCATTTTCCTTTAAAGTCTGTACTTATCATGAATCTGAGAGAGGCTTTTAAAGCGTGGAATAGAAGATCCTGTGCTGGTTGTTACTGGAACGCAGGACAATATTATAGCCACAGTTGTGGATATTCTTTGAGAAAAATCTGTTTCCCTAGATACTGTGTAGTAGATTGAATATCTTCAATAACGTAACCTAATATCCTGAGCTGATTATTTTCTAGGATTTGCCTATTATGCCATTTCTTAATGAAGAAAACTTAAGATGTGGATCATTTAGGGCTGGGGTATATGTAGCTTGCGCATGCATGCACACACACACACGTGTGTGTGTGCGCTCATGGAAAGGTAAGGGGTGGGAGCATAGAATGTGTTTCTTTCCCAATTTAAAAATTTTGACAATGAAATATCAAGCACTTTTCGACTATTTATAGAACTTGGCAGAATGGGAATTTAAATATTGTAGTACAGTTATTTTATAGGCAGATGTCTAGAGTCAACACTCTGCATAAAACAATACAATCTTCTGAGAAACTCTTATATTTTATTATTAATTATGTTGACATGGGTTAAGAAAACATTAAATATATTTATGTTATCATGCATTTGTTTTGTAAAATACATATCAAGTTTACTGAAAAACATGAATTAAATAGTATACATAGTATAATTTGGAGTTCTGTAATCAGACTCTGTTCAAATTCCTATCTGCTATAACTATTTTTATGCTATGATGATCAGCATATTTGATAATTTAGTTTTGTCATCTAGTTAAATCTCCATAAAATGTTTATATTGGAGTAATAAATAGTTTTTCCTGCTTTATGTTGAGGTGGAGTAATTGTTCTGAATAAAAGATTTATTAAGAAAATTTGCTAGAAATAGAAAAATACTATTTAACAATGAAATCTCAGTGATCTTGCTTCTTTCACACATAGTATCCCAGGATAATGTTGAAAAACTTTTTTTTTTTAAAGTGGTGATTATGTCTTTCCTTCAGTATGAAAAGTTCCCCCCTTGAGTTAATTCTCATGGTGGTGGTGGTGATGGATTGCATGTTAGCATGAATTAAATTCTATAAATTGCATGTTTACATAATTGTTTATAACATTTATAATTTTTCACTTGTTTAGTAAATAAGGATATATTTATAGTATACTGCTCAGTCATATAGCATATTATAGCTGTTCACATGAATTTCAGAGATATTTATTATATAGCTTAAGAGAAATAGCTAGTTATGCTACTTAAATATTATTAAAAGCAAAACTAATTATTAATGTAATTCTGGAGAGCAGGAATAGATAGCATGAGTATAGGAAATGCAGTTTATCAATCTTCAAGAATATTTACTAGGGGCCTAGGTGTGGTGGCATATGCCTATAATCCCAGTGACTGAGGAGGCTGAGGCAGTGGGATCACAAGTTCAAGGCTAGCATCTTCAACTTGTGAGGCGCTAAGCAACTTAATGAGACCCTGTCTCAAAATAAAAGATAAAAATAACTGGGCATATAGTTCAGTGGCAAAGTGTCCCTGGGTTCAATTCCTACTATTAAAAAAATATTTACTAGACTTGACTCTACACAGAAATATTAGAACTTGAATTCTGTGAATCTCAGTAAATCCTAAGTGACTGTGGAATTAAGTTGTCTCTTTGACATAATAAGAAGGTGTGTCCTCACCAGAGGAAAGGAAATATTTCATATAAATCTTCTTATCCTCTCCAGTGCTTAATTCAATGCTTATTGAATGGCGTTTTCAGAAAGTTACTATTTTCCTTTGTTCATACAAGCAGATACCTAATACCTATTCACAATAATCTTTTAAGCAGTAACATGTTTGGTTATTAAAACAAATTAACTCAGTATTTTGTTTTTATGAGCAATGCCTATGGGCATTGTATTTTATGAATTATGAAATTATAATGTTGAAAAAGTTATACATATTGGGTTTCAGTTCAGATTTCTAACATTGAAACTGCAAAATTGAAGATATGTGGTTTGATGAACGGTTTCAAATTATATTAACTTGTAGTTCTTAGAGAGTGACCACTTTTGTGCTATACCAGAAAATAAAAGAGAACTTCACGTAAAACTTCAGGTTTTCCACTAAGGATTTTTCTCTATTGCCGGAATTGGAGAGGGAGCCAGGACTGATTTATTTGGTGTTGAAATTTTTGCTTAAAATATGCTTACTCTCTAAGACTTGTCATGTAAAGTTTTTAATGGAAGCTGTTTTTAAAGTGTGTAATTATTGCTCATTAGCTTCTGTCTAGCATTTCCTTTTTTTCTTTGTTTTTTTTTTTTTTTTTTTAACCATGTACGTTTTTAGAAGCATTTAGTCTGAAACAGCATTCAAATGATGTTTCTGTAAAAACTTCATAGGGAAATAGCCACATAGACAGTTAGACATGGATATAACTAATTATCATTCTTTAAACATTCTTGTTTGTTTTAGTGCTAAAAATGAAATGAAATAGATACAAAGAAATCACGCTTACAAAAATGTTTTCTTCCTGCAAACCGAGGCATAGAATTTATAAACAGCTATGTATTAATGTGTTCAAGTTTGTATGTATTTTTCTTTCTACGGATTTTCTGGGTATTAGTAGATAATGTAAAATTTTTAAAGGAGGAGAAAACTAGCTGGGTGTGGTGGTGCACACCTGTAATCCCAGCACTTAGGGAGGCTGAGGCAGGAGAATTGAGTTCAAAGCCAGCCTCAGCAATGGCAAGGTGCTAAGCAACTCAGTGAGACCCTGTCTCTAAATAAAATGCAAAGTAGAGCTGGGGATGTGGCTCAGTGGTCAAGTACCCCTGAGTTCAATCCTCAGTACCAAAAAAAAAAGGAGAAAACAAGATTGTGTTTTTTTGACCTTGGAAGTTTGATCATCTGTCATGGTCAAGATGTCACATGTTAACAGGTCACCTGCTTCATGCCCAAACTCTCTCTTCTGCTCTTTGCTGAAGAAGTCTCATCTTGTCATGTTTTTCTAGTTTATAAATAACTAAAAATAGTGAAAAAAAATTTTGTTTTCTGTTCTAATCAGTCCTGTGATTTTGACAATTAACTTTTTAACAAATGTGTTTTATTTAAGAAATGTGTTTAAATCTGATGTTGGTTGGTAAAGTCACAATTATGTATGAGTGCATAGTATCATAAGTGTTGTTTACCTGTCCTGGAAATTGCATTTGTACAGACCAAAATCCACACCCTCATCACAGCCCAGTGCCAATGGTGTCCAGACAGAAGGACTCGACTATGACAGACTGAAGCAGGTGAGTGCTTTCCTTTACTTGTACTAGTTTCTTTTTAAAAGATACCTTATATGTATGTAAGTGTATTGTGTACAACTTACACAACTTACAACTGTAAGAAAACTGTGGGCTTCTACTTCCCTTACCATGTTGGAAAAAATAGGCTCATAAAATCTGATTTTGGCAAGAATGTGAGGAGGTAAGCACTCATGCTTCTGCTTTCTAAGAGGAACTTTGGGGATACAACTCAAAAGCTGTTGACTCCAGCAATTGCATGTCAAGGAATTTATGCAAAATATTTTGGAAGTATACAAATATATAGTGAGACATAGGGGTTCTGTAGCCATTAAGGAACCACAATTTAGAATATTTAATAGTGAATTGTGAAACGGGTAACAAAGGAGTCCAGTTATCTCAATTTTTTAAAATAAAAAGGTTGTTCATATTTTGGATACATGTATGCACTATATTTAATACTAATGTACTCAGGAAGGAATAACAGGTGATATAAGTTTTAAAGTATCATATTATTTCTAAGAGGTGAAATAGTTTTTTTAACATGAACAATTTTTTAACTAAAAAGCTACTTGAAACGTTAAATTGAGTTATGTAATTTGAAAAGAATGCATGTGGTCATTGATAATCAAGACCTTGTTTTGCTATGTATGAAATATGTCTTTCGTTTTTTGAAAATGCTTTAACGTAGAGCATTTGCACACATTTGAACATATGATAAATTCTTAAATTACCTGAAGTAGTGGGGTAGAAGAAGGGAATAGATTTGATTTGGGGGATTATTCGAAGATTAATCCAAATAAGTGTATCTGTTAGGTCATATAATAATCATTGTGTCTTGTTTTGTTGTTGTTGTTATTTTATAAATGAAAAGTTTTTTGTTTAATGAACCTTAACAGAGCGGTTTAATTTTTCCTAATGAAAGCAATGTTAAAGTCACATAATTGAAAACTAATCCTTCCAAACATAGTTGTTTTTTCACCGATTTAAGCTTTGAATCCACAGTTCTTTTTTGTAGTTGTAGGTGGACAGCATGACTTTATTTTATTTGTTTATTTTTATGTGGGGCTGAGGATTGAACCCCAGTGCCTCACACATGCTAAGCAAGTGCTCTGCCACTCAGCTACAGCCCTGAACTCACAGTTCTTGAAGAAGGATCCAGGGTATCCCTGTTAAAACAGAAATATAATGTAGGCCACATACATATTTTAAATTTTTCTAGTAATATTTTTAAAAGGGTGAAATTAATATTTTACTTTGACCTAATGTATTTAAAATAAACTCATCTCAATTATATAGTCAATATATTTTGAAATTCTATTGAGTTATTTCATAGTATCTTCTTCATACTAAGACTTTGAACTCTGGTTTATGTTTTAGACTTACACAACACATTTCAGACTAGCCACATTTCAAGTGCTCAGGATATATGTGTGACTGGTGCCTACTGTGTTGGATGGTGTGGGTCCAGCAGGATCCTATCCATCTTCATCTCTGCTTCATTAGGCCAGCCCCTGCAAAATCCTAAATCCCCTCCAGAAGAATCCTAGATTCTTTGAAATACTGTTTGGCAGCTATGGTGATTCCTAAGAAATCCCTATACTTGAAACCAGGTAAACAGTTTGCCAAGAGCTAATTGTCCAGTAACATCTTCCTTTTTGAAACTTCTTTTATATATTATTACCTCTCAGACTGCTACCAGAGGACTATTATCTTTTCTAGAAACTATTTGAATCATACCTTTGACTGAAGGGACAGAGTAATTATTTTAGTTTTAGAAAGGATTCTGTTTCATATCTTGCTAGGCCAGAATAAGGAAAAGTTGGGAAAGGAGAAATATTAAAATTTACCAAAGTAAGTCATCTGAGAAGTAGAATTTGTACTCTGGAAACAAAATTACTCATCACATTTCATAACATTCTTAAAGATTTTATATGAGTAAAAAATCTTGCAGTAGTAATTTCTCTCCCTCACCCCCACCCCCGGTGTTTTTCTCTAATATTTTAGGACATTTTAGATGAAATGAGAAAAGAATTAACAAAACTAAAAGAAGAGCTCATTGATGGTAAGTCTCTGAGTAAATTTGCTACCTCTTTAAAATATTTTTAAGAATAGCTTTGTTTAAGAAAATGCAAATAAAGAAATTTTTGTTACTCAAAGGCAGTAATTTTATCATAGCATCTGGCCCTTCGTTTGACTTAGGATGTCAGGGAGGAGCTCTCAGGCTTACAATGGAAATTATTTATAAAAGTAGGGATAAACAAGATCCTTAAGTTTTAAATGTTGTCTATTATTTAAAAAACTGGACAGGCAAATTTTTTCTTTAGGTTACTTCTACTCATGTATCTCACTGTCACCTTGGTGTTGAGCTCACAGAAATGGGGTTTTTGTTTTTGGTGGTCTTTTTTTTTTTTTGTATACAAAAAGAGGAAAATGAATAAATATATACACTTTAAGAATTAGTATCATATAGCCGGGTGCAGTGGCACACGCCTGTAATCCCAGCACTTTGGGAGGCTGAGATAGGAGAATCGCAAGTTCAAAGCCAGCCTCAGCAACAGCAAGGTGCTAAGCAACTCAGTGAGACCCTGTCTCTAAATAAAACACAAAATAGGGCTGGGGATGTGACTGAGAGGTCAAGTGCCCCTGAGTTCAATCCCCGGTACCAAAAAAAAAAGTATCATCTTTGTAATAAAACAAAGATCTATATAATGAAAGCTGCAAAAATCAGCGTACTTCCAAGCACAGTGGTACACATCTGTAATCCCAACAGCTCAAGAGGCTGAGGCAGGGGGATTCAGAGCCAGCCTCAGCAACTTATTGAGGTCCTAGGCAACTCAGTGAGACCCTGTCTCTAAATAAAATACAGAAAAAGGACTGGGATGTGGCTCACTGGTTAAGTGTACCTGGGTTCAACCCCCAGTACTCCCCACCCCCCAAATCAGTGTACTATTACTGTGTTTGAATACAGTCCTTAAGATTTCTTAAGAATGAGTTACTCATCTATATCACCTTATAGTTGTATTTACTTTCTTTTTTTCCTTCTTTTTTTTGTATTTACTTTCAATCCTTTTTCTTTCCAGCAATCAGGCAGGAACTGAGCAAGTCAAATACTGCATAGAGAAGCAAACTAAGGAGAGATACAGAACTTTTTAATCTGGAGAGAAAAAGAAAAAATTTCCTAGAAGCCCCCACCCCATCCCCTCACTCCCAGTGATTTTATGAGCTGTAAGAAGAAAATGGAGACAACCAGTCAGGAGGGAGAAACTGACATCCTCTGAAAGCCTTCAGATATTATGACTCTGGCGATCAGCTATTTCCCTCCCAGTTTGCTGCTTTTTTCTGACCTTTGCCACAGGATGGAAGAGAGTCATATATGAGTTCCTGTTGACAGTTATGCAGAAAATACTAAGCTCATCAGGCGAGATCACCGTGCATTGAAATATTTTCATGTTGAGATAAAACTGCACATTTTCCACAATCCATTGCTAAAATAAAGAGGAGAAAGGCTTATGAAGTTTTTTTTTCCCCCTAGACAGTGCTGATGAAGAATTTAGCAAGTTCTGCTATTGTGTTGTAAATGTTTCTCTCAGGTTTGTCTTCCTATCATATTTGATATTCCATGGATAATTGAGATCAGCCCTGTGTAGGTTAAGATCAAACTGTGGAACAAATGAAATTGTATTTGCTTTCAAAGGGTGATATTTGTCAGAAAGTGTTCTAAAAATGATTGGTCCAGTTTGAGGAATTTTAGAATGATAGGAAGTCTCTCGAGTTAGCCTTCATGCAATTTTGTAGTTTAAAACATAAAATTCATCCAGAATTTAAAGATTTAGATGCCTTCCTAAATTGTTACAATGCTTTACCAAATCTATGACTTCTACATAACACAAACCAGTGGTCAAATGTAAAACAATATACTGTAGATTTACTGTAGGTTTTCAATCTTTTTTAGATTTATGCATGTGGACATTTTTATAATGTACTTACAGTCACCACAATGTTCGCTTTTTTAATTGCAGACAGTAATGCATGTCACACTAATATGTAGTGGCCTTTTCAAGGCTGATTCCCAGGGAAAACATTTTGTAGAATATAGGGGAGTGGGGGCAGGGAAGGAATAATTTTTTATTTAAAGTTAATTTCTGCACTATCTTTTTTCTCAATTACCTGCATGAATAATAATGAGGAATATTTTGTGACTTTAATTGGTAAATATGTTAACAAAACCAAGTACTTAATCTTTTACATCATGTCTTCAGCTATTTGTATTTTAACCAGTAATTTCAATGGTCTGAAACATGATTCTGAGTTTCACATTAATTAAATCTTATTGTGGAACTCAAGAGTTTGATCACTGAATTTGGCAGTTATTAATACCTAGGTACCCCTGCAGTGATGTAGATGTTCAGGTACATGTTCCTGATGAGGCAGCTGCTTTTGAATTTTGTTATGTTGAAATACAAGAAATAACAATGATGGCAGCAATTAAGGTCACAGAAACCATTAGCTAAAGGGAAACCATTGAAGAGTTCTGCAGTTTTCTTTTTAACAAAGTGAGACTTAGGTGGTGGGAAGGAGTAAGATACTCTATTGCCACCCTGTGTTGGGCGTGGGTGGGTGTGCGCTTGCGTGCCTTGTGTGTGTAATCCACTCCCTTCTCTTTGAAACTGATAAGATTAAAATAGGGCAGAAATCTTATTTGTTACAATGATAGATTTCTGGAAAATTTAGTAAATCAGCCATTCTCCAGGCTCTCTATCTTGATTTATGCTTGAGTTGTTATGTGCCATAATTGCTTTGAAATCTTATAATCAGATCTTACACTAAAATTTGGAAGAAATAATCCACCTTCATCTGCTTTCTAGATTTCATACATCTCAGTTCTAAGACAAAGCTTGTTAATGGCATAATTTTCTAAACTCTGCAGATTTGCAGTTGTTACCACTACAAAAAAGTTTGAGGGAATTCTTTTTCCTTGTTAAAATAGTTTCTGTTTCTGAAGAAACTTCATTTCTAGATTAAACTGTGATGAATGAGCTATCACAATTCAAGAGTAAACAGTTCTTTTTTCTATCAAATATTCATTGTCATGTGATAGTCGTAAAGACATTAAAGATGCAGCAAGCTTATAAATTACTATAAAGGAAATAGGAGGCATTTTCATCTTTATTATTGTTCTTTTAGTTATGCAGACACTTTGACAATATAAATGTTTATGTCCCCTATTAAATCTGGTCAGAAATCGCTTTTGATTTTGTTAGATAAGTTAAATAGTCTTTAGTTGGTAGAATATTGAGTACAAGTGGTCCAAAGTAAGATTAAAAAACTAAAATAAAATGCTAAATCTTAAAAGAAACTGGTTTATGCACTAAACGTTTTGTGCCTTGGTCTAATATTAACATGTCTGTGTAAAATGACAAAAAAGAACCAGTGTTGAATCATGCTATATTTTCCATCATTGTGCATTATCCCAGATTGCTAAATGTGTTCCTTCCAAGAAGTTTGAAGTATTCTACACATTTGCTGTCATATATGACAGTCCTCCTGTTGTTAGAGATTTCAGTAATTAAAATGGGAAACAGAAGCTTAAGTTATTTTCCTTATTAAAACTATGTTTTTTGGAACCACATTATTATGATGGGTTTTGTGCTCTTATACATTGGATGTCTTAAGCTGAATACAGTTTAGGGGATCCCTTCTAATTACAGGAAGGTACTGCTTTCCTCAACACTGTGATCTGACCTGTGACAAATCTGTACTATACACTATGTAAATGGCTAACAAGTCTATTGCAAACAAACTGAATGTACAAATCTTAGTGCTGGTGCTGAAATCTCTTCAGAATAGTCATCATGATTTAAAATTTGCAAGCATCAAGTGTCAATCAAAACTGAAGATGAAACACTAATGAATGTTGAATTTTCATGCTCTAGGTGTACTTCCTTTTTAGATTTTTCAGTTCTCTGCTGTTTTTACCATAACTGTTTTCATTTAAATTTCCTACGCGCTAACTTCATTTGTGCGATTGAAATAAAATTGCAGTATATACATGTTGCTCGTTTGTGACACTTAGATGATCTTCTGAAATAATTTGTTCTAAAATATAGCAGTTACCCTGGATGTTAAAAAAAAAAAAAAAATCTTAAGAGTCCAAGATTTCACTAAAGCTTACATATCACTATTTACATGTTTTTGTTGTTCAAAGATTTCATAAAAGTCAGAAATACTAAGTAATATATACAAAGGGAATATGTGATCATGTATTTACTTTTTGTTTGAAATAACTGTTGGGTGTCCCCATTTGTCTTATTTTCTCAGCACAGCTTGATACAGTGTCTTATAGTTGAGGTTATAAATGTTTGATTTTACTCCATGTTCAACAATGTGGATAGATACTTTGATTCATTTGTACATTTAAATTTTTCCTTTGTTTAGTTTGCAAGGTAAAGGACATTAGTAAAGGGCATTATCAAGTAATTTTAAATTTAGTAAAATCTATATCTGTATTGTTTATTCTATACGTTATACTGATTTCTCAAACCAATTCTGCATATATAACCAGCAGTAATGTTGTCTATTATAATCAGTATTAATTTTGAATTCCATTTTAAAATTCTAATGTCTTCACTACAAAGTTGCCTAGCTACCACCCTTTCTTTATCAGACCCCAGCCCCCCCCCCCATCTTCTCCTCTTTTATGGGCTGCATGTTCCTATTATTCATTTACATTTGTAATCATTAGAGAGCACACTGTTTTAAAAACATCATTTTTCTCTCTGTCCCATCTCAAGTTTGTGCTTTTCATGTCAGTCAGAATGTTTTCTACAAACTAAAATCACTTTCCATTCAGAAATTAAGCAACACATGCTAACCTTTAAATTTGCCTAGCTGCAACTTTTTTGTCTCCTAAGTTTTATATGTACCAGTGCCATTGTAAAGAATTGGCCTTTTTATGAAGCATGGTTTACAAAGGTGTGCTATATGACCTCTTTAATTCATTTTATAGCCATCATAACTTTATAGTCCCATTACCCCTTAAATTCTATGTCATTTTTTTTGCTTATCAAGAAAACGACATGAAGGAGCTTCTAATTCCTTTATGCAACAATTTTTTAAATTCACTTTACAAAAGAAATTTACTCCATCATTCACTTCCCAACTCCAAATCTGATCCTTGTTGTACCATTTTTGTTTTTGATCAGTGCATCTCCCCAAAGCTCTGAGAAATGAGAAAAGGATCCTAAAAGTATATTGAAATTACTGTTTAATACCTCCGACTCTTCACTGAAAGCCATTTATTATTTATAAGTTAGACATATTTGATGTCAAAACTTGATGTTATTTATAAGGAATCTCTGACTAAGTGAAGAAAATTTTTCTAGGTTCCTTTGATTATCATAAAGACAGAGAACATTTACTTTTAAGAATAGTTTTTTTTCTTGGCTTTAAGCATATTTGACTAAGAAACTAAAGTTAGCAACCCCTCAGGAAAAGCCATTTATTTAATGCAAGCATTGTTTGTAGTCTGTAATGCAAATTTTGTTTGTTCCCTGTAATCTCAGATAATTTTTGAGATGTCAAGAGATTTTTTTAATATAGCATTGGAAAAATGAAACCTCCAAATTTTATATAGTCTAAAATTGACTTAAAAAGAAAGTAAAATTTGGCAGTAAATTTAGTTTGGTAATAGTCGTTCGTCATCAGTGGAAGACTAAAGGTCAAGTCATAAGAGGAAAAATGAGCCTTTTGGAAATAATGTCTTCCTAAATCATGTATAAGTAACAATCATTGTGGAAAGGTAATAAAATGACTCGGTCATGATGACTTAGGAAGTTTTAAGAATTTGCCACATTTATTGGTTAGTTCTGTTGAAATCTGAAAGAACTGATATTGATACATGTGAAAAACATGGAAATGTAAAAAGTAACTTTTCAATTATTACATTCTCTGTTATAAACTTTCTAAATGGTTAGGATCACAGCAGGCACCTCATAGGCTTTGAGTTCTTGCTGGTTAACTTAACATGCAAAATAAACACTGAAACCTTAGGTTAATGTTTGAACCAAGGATCAGTCACTGAGTTACACCCTAGTGGTTTTTTTTGAAGCGTATTAAATACTCAAACTGAACATAGTTGGAGTTTGGAAGCTTCCCATATAGGACTCAGGATTACTGAACAGAGGCAGAAAACCCAGGACCCTGGTAAGATAGCAGTGAGGAGAAAACAGCCCACGTCAATTGTGCTCTCTTCCCTACTGGTTGAAAAACTCAAAATATACCAGTGAACTTGTCGCTTAATTCGGAATTTTCTCAACAAAAATTGAGTTCTGAGGACACAGCTTTCAGTTTTAATAAAAATTGTTAGGAAAGCTTTCGTATTTCGTTAGAGAGCCAGGTTTGTTAGATTGTATTTGTAACAAAACATCTGTGTATAGGTAACCGCTTCATCATTATCATTTATCATGTTGTGAATCCGATTTCACTGTTTCCCTTAAAGTCCCTGAAAGATTTCTTTAACAGTGGAAGACAAAATTCTAAAAATATGTATTAAAAAATTCACTAATATAGGCAATTACAGAATAAGTTATGGGTTGTTTTGTTTGGTGTTAAGTCAATGGCGGTTCTTCCAAGAAGTCTTAGAACAACATATAGAAGGTTGTGCAGTTTTGAACTTTGTATTGCATAGGAAATAGTACTCAGATGAAAACTACGTTGATAGGTGCTTATATTGAGGGATATTTAGTACTCCATAAGGTCCAGAAGTTGCCATTCAAATTGACAAACTGCAAATAGGTTCTTGGTTTACCTTTAAAATGTGTGCTAGGCCTGGTGGATGTAGCTCAGTAATAGAATGCTGGCATAGCATCTGCAAGGCCTGGGGTTCCATCCCTAGCATCCTTATTTGTTTGTCTTTTGAACTAAGTATTCCACGGAAGCTTTTGAAATTTTTTGTTCTCTAAAGAACACCTGGTGTTCATGTTCTTTAGTTGCATCTGTGGATCCTCTTAAGTCTACCCCACCGCGGGGCTGGAGTTGTGGCTCAGTGGTAGAGTGTTTGCCTAGCATGTGTGAGGCACTGGGTTCGATTCTCAGCACAGCATATAAGTAAATAAATGTCCATCAACAACTAATAAAAATATTTAATTAAAAAAAGACTACCCTACCCACTCCCCCCCAACTTTAAAGGCATTTTTTTTTTTTAAGTTTTCAAGTCGTTTCAGGGAAGAAATACCAGTTTAAGATTTTTATCACCACAGCCTGGTTGAACCCAGGTGCAGATTTAGTTTGTTCTGCTAAGGCATGAGGTGTTTTAACTAAGGGAGTTTTCCTAGACCCTTTCATCTTTAAGTCATGTTTGTCCGTTCTGGTGGCAGATTAACCCAACATTGTCATTGCAATCCTCTGATTGCTGCCAGCTGTGAGGCCTCCCCAGTTCCAGTGGGGTACTGAGAGAAGTCAGGTGTGCAATTGTGCAGAACTGAGTGCTCTCTGCTTGTCAACTGCCCTTGGAGTGTTGGTTTGCCATTAACATTGCCAGGGAGAATAGTAGTTTGAGTAATTAGGAAGGGTTAAATATTTAAGAGAAAGCCATATTAAAATCTAGGTATCATTTCCTTTCTATTTACTTACTAAAGGGATAAGAATTGCAAGCCTCAGCCAGGAGTTGACAATTTGGTTTCCCTATGCCTCATTGTAAATTAAAATTGCAAAAATGAAGTTTTGGGGGATATTTGTGCCTCACTTAAAATAACTCTGTGAGAAAACATGGTTAAAAGACAAAAAACCTACACCCTAGGTGTGAATAAGGAAAAATGAATGGATAATTATTCTGAGGTCAGTGTTGTATAAGTATTAATGATGTGTTTTTCCTCCTGGCATCATCATTCATGTGCTGTGACAGGTGGAAATCCAGCCATCTGCTTGGTAGCTTCGTGGAAGGAACATTGAGGAAGGCCATTCTCAGTGACATAATGGAATCACATCGGACCCAACAGGGATATGTCAGTGACAGTCATTTGGACTCTTTGTAGTTAAGATATTTCTAAGTTAGCAGACATTGGAGAGCTGGTTGGAGTGCCATAGCTATCCTCTCCTCTCCTGAGGAGAATGCACTTCAGTGACTTTCAAGTCCCCTGAACGTGCAGTGCTGTTCACTGTCACTGCCATCCTTGAGAGGAAAAAAGGGATCTTACTCCCCCTTCCCCACCTTTCTTATTTATATGTTAAATATAAACTAATTCCTTGTTTCTAACCCAGAAGACACTGTTAAAACAATTTCATGACAGACACCCTTTGATGCCATTTGAGTGCTCTGAGCCTTACTTGTTCTTAAGTAAATGGATAAAACTAGAGCAAAGTCAGAGACTGAAATAGAAGGTATGGTATTACAAAAGATGGATTCTGTTTTGCTAAGTTCTTTTACTGGTGTGTGTGAGAGTGTTTTGGGATTCGGTTCTTGTTAGCAATAAGACACGGTCTTTGTGGTGTGTTTTTCTTTGTCAGAGAGAATCAAGTGTTTTCTAACAAAAGTGAATGAGCTAGGAAGAAAATTCTATCTTGAGACATCTGTAGTTGATGGAAAACGTTTCTATAAAGTCAATTATAATACATGTTTTCATAGATTATTTTTTACTTTCAAGGAAGCCTCTGCAGTCTGTAATTATAGGAACATGCTGACAGTCTATATGGTAGGGAGATGAGGAGCGGGAGAAGGCCAGCCACACCTATGCTATGAGCAGAGCAGAATTTCAGGCAGAGATTTCACTGGTGAGTTGTAGTTCAAAGCTTTCTGTTTCTTCCCACGAGGAGGTTTCAAAACCGCCTGCTTCACCTAAATAGGAGCTAGTTGCATTTTGGTTTCTGCTGACCCTGGGGGTGGAAGTAAGGGTCAGAATGAGCATGTGAATGAATAGCAGGAAAGTTTTGTTGGTTTTTGTTTTGTTTTAGGAATGTTGGACAGCAAATTAAATTTGGGTTATAAAATTATTGAAAGGATTGAAGAAGCAAAAAATGGTGTAAAAGAGATTACCTATAATTGTAGGGAGTAATTATAGGGAGTTCTTGCCACACCCTGGGCTGAAGGAACATGATAGAAGATCGAGTTACTTAGTGCCCAGGCATGCTGGTCATTAAAGCTGCTGAATTAGAACCTCTGGCACCACTTTGTGAGACTCACAATGCGTGGCCATCACCCCAAATTGTACTAACCTAAGATCAATCTATTGAGCTTGTCCTCCATGACATTTGTTTTAGTCAGCTTTTTTGCTACTGTGACCAAAACACCTGACAACAATTAGAGGAAGAAAAGTTTATACAGGGGCTCACAGTTTCATCGATCTCGATCCATAGATAACCGATTCCATTCCTCAACTCCATTCCTCCGGGCTTAGGAGAGGCAGAACATCCTGATGGAAGGGTGTGGTAGAAGAAAGCAGGTCAGCACGTGGCCACCAAAAAGCAGTTATTTTTGAGTGATGAGGGAGTCAGTGATGATCCTTATAACTGTATCCAGTCTCCATTATGAGACTTAGAATGTTAAATACATTTTCTTTTTCAGACCCACCAAGTTGATAGACCAAAAACATATCCTAGAATAGCACAATAGATAAAATTTAAAGGGAAATTTCTCATGGTCCAAATGGTAATATACACTGGAATTGAAATCAAATGTCATCTTGCTTTGCTGCAAATTTTAGAACCAGAAGTGTGCATTTATGTCCTTAAAAGATTATGCAGAAGCCAGGCGCAGTGGCACGCTTGTAATCCCTGCACTTTGGGAAGGTGAGATAGGAGAATCACGAGTTCAAAGCCAGCCTCAGCAACAGCGAGGCACGCTAAGCAACTCAGTAAGACCCTGTCTCTACATAAAACACAAAATACGGCTGGGGATGTGGCTCAGTGGTCGAGTGCCACTGAGTTCAATTCCCCCCACACACCAAAAAAAAAAATGCAGAGCTCTTTTCTTTGTTAAAGATGGTAAACAATTTGCAGGCCTTGAACTGAGACTTTAAAATCAGGAAGAGAGACTCTGCAAGTGGTATGCACTGAAATCACATTCTAAAAGTTAAGGTAGACTTAAATGAACACCAACTATTTTAATTATGAACCATTTAATATGAGTACAAAACTTCATGTATCTTATCTCATGGAATATGAATTAGAGACCTTGCTGAATTCATGAGAAAGGAAACTGGTTGCAACTATTTTAAGTCAACATGTTGTAAATTTCTACTTGATTGAGTCAAATGATTTGAAAGTCCAAATAAAACATGATCTCATTGTCAGGAAACATCTTCTAAGCTTGTCATCTGCTTTTAAGAAGGGGAAGTGGAAGAGAGTGAGATGTGAAGCCAAAGTAGGATCAGACAGCACCTGAGTTTTGCACCAAAGTTTCAAATGTGAATAAACAAAAAGGAGGACCATTTGTAAGCCAACCTAGGAGGACTTGCCAGAAAGTAGCAGCTCCTGCTACACAATACAGTGCCTTCAAAATGATGCTCTGTGTGAATTGCATGCAATTTCATGTAACCCTAAAGTGTAACCTGTATGTGCATGATCTGTCTAGAATGTATAAAGCCAAGATTCAGCAGAAAGGGGCCTAGCTCTGTCACTGATGGATCAGTGGGCCTGCTGAAGTCGTTGGACTTGATGTGACTTGGGTCTGCACCCTCAGACCCCTGAGTTTGCATTAAGCAACCTTGTTGAAATTCGATTTATTTCCCCCTTCAACTTTCCTACTTTGCAGCTTTGCTGGTTTTAACTGCTTCATTCTTCTGCTTCTTGGTATCCTTTCTTCTTTTGAAATAAAAAGACTAAATACTTAATTCAAAGGAGATTTGTGTTTGTTTTATCAGTAGTTCTTCATTTACCAAAGGTACATGACATGAAAAAAGAATTTTGTGTTCTGTTTCATCGATTGTGATTCTGCTCAGTTCTAAAAGCTGGAAGAGTTTACTATGCCCATCCTTCAGTGTTCCCACCCTTCAGTAAGGAGGGTGTTGAACAATCTGCCTTTGTTTCCTGGAGTGCTGCACTTATCCCTAACAATGTTGTCAAGAGACCCCGTGATGTCTTCACTAGAGACATTCCAAGGCTGCAGTACAGACTGTAAGGAACAACTGTTGATAGATGAACAATTCCCCTGGGACTAGCAAGTACCTGTGCTTCTTAGGGTCAAGTGTATTTAGTTTGTAACCTAGGACTGGCACCCTTGCAGAACCACTCAATGGTGTGTGTGTGGTGGGGTGTAGGGTTAGAGAGCTGAAGGTATATGGAAACCTTTTCTAGTTTGTTTCCATCCTGCTCCTTGCTGGCTTTCCTGAGTGACCAGCTTGCCTTTCAGCTAAGAGCACTGAGAATTGGTTTATAAGGAGCCCATATGTTAGTATAAAAAATGTGATCATTTTAATGGCCTCACTTTAATTTCTGCATAATGTCTTTGTTTTCATTTGCTGAAGTCAGGGAGGTGGAAAGAAGGTTCAGGTCCTTCCGTAGACTGACCTAAAGTCATTTGAGTTGTTTCCTTTTTTTTTTTTAATTAGTCTTGTTTCTAAATAGGCTGAATGTGTTAGTCAGCTTCCCAGCACTGTAACAAAATACCTGAAATGATAAAAGGAGGAAAGACTCAATTGAGGTCATGATTTCAGATGTTTCAGTCCATGGTCACTTGGCCTTGTTTTGGGCCTCTGGCAGCATGGTACATGGTGATGGGAGCGTGTGGGAGAGGAGGCCTGTTCACCTCATGGTGACTGGGAAGCACAGAGAGAGGAAGTGGCAAGGGTCCCAGTATCCTCTGTGAGGGCACACTCCAGTGACCTAACTTAACTTCCACTGGGACCCATCTCTTAAAAGTTCTACCGTTTACTAATACCACCAAAGGCTGGGGACCAAGCCTAGAACACAGGCCTTTGGGGGAACTTCCAGATCTAAACCATAGTATAAAGTGTCCATCTTTATCTTTCCTCTACTTTTCAAGTGAGGCACCCTGTGCCCCAAGGTACATAGCCCCAGAAGGAATTGTGGGAGAAAGAGCACTTTGACCTTGCAAGCACGAGCTCACCCTGAGCCTTCTGTTGTCTTTGGTGCTTTTCACTCCAGACCCAATCCCATCATCTGCAGCAGAGGTGGTACTTTGAGAGACTGATGAGAAGGTGTGGGAGGCCCCTCCAGTCTAAACAACACTGTCCTTGGAGCTCATTGGCATGAAATGGGATTTCCTAAGATGAGGCACTAGTGGTTGTAAGACACAGGGTCTCAGTGGCTGCTGCATGATGGACCAAGGGGCAGGCTGCCAGGCACAGCGGGTAAGGACAATGTGGGTGGGGGGCCACTGAGCTGTGGGAGTTAGGTGTTAGTATTTGTTTTCTCGGCTGTAAAGTGAAGTGTCTGGGTCTTCACTGGTGATTTCAGGTAGCCAAGGGGTACCTGGCTGAGGGTCCCCAACACAGATAACCTGAGCCACTGGTGACAGTATTACAGAACTCTTGAGACAGCCTGTCACTTCAATGATAGCTGTACACACCAGGTACACAGGTCACATGGACAAAGTTCAAGCTCTTAGGTGAAAGGAACCATGAATTCATCAGGGAGCTATCATAGCAGAGAGCATTGGCTGAGGGGTAATGGAGGGCTGAATTGATTTGTAAAGCCTCTCTTGTGGCAAAAGGAGGCATTGAAAATGTATTAAAAGCTGTTTTCATATCACTGGAGTTATGAGTGTGATTGTCATTCTTGGATGATTATAGTCATAAATCATTCTCACCCCTCCCCCAGTGAATCTGAGAAGCCGAGGAGCCAGCTGTGATATGTAACTCAGTGTTGGGCCTCTCCTGTGTGCTCCTGAGACTGGCTGGAACCCTGCACACAGTCCTGTCACAGCCCACTGGGAGTGTGAGGTGAGGGCAGGTTACCACCTGCTGGGACAGGCCACCCATACCCCATGAAAGGGTGCTAACAGGAGTCTCCGCAGCCAGGATTTCCCATCACATTTTGGTGTGCACTCTCCCTGAACTTTTGACTGGAGTAAAACATATAGACAGAAAAGTGTGTGCACACACATACACCATTTGACCATCATCCAGGTGAGAAGCAACCTTGTCAAGACCCCAGAAGCTCCAGCTGGCATGTCTACCCTTCTGGATTCTAACCCCATACTTGCCTGCTTTTCTTTTTACAGATGGAATGATGCCTTTTTGTGTTTGGCATCTCTCCCTCAGTAAAGATTCATCCATAATGTGTGTAGTGGTGGGTTGTCCATTCTCGTTGTGATTTAGTGGTTCCCAGCTTGGGGCTATTATGGGTAGTGTTGCTATGAATATTCCAGTCAGTGTCTCTAGTGAACATATGGAGGCCTTTCTTCTGAGTATGTAACTAGGAATAGACTCAGTGGGCCATAGCAGATGCCCATAGGCACCATCCCACTCTCAGAGACACTCCACCAGTGTTGGGAAGCCATTTACAGCACATGGCAGTCCCCTTCTGTGAATGGCCAGTGGCCAACACGAGACAGCAACGAGAGAACTAAACCTGTCACACCACTGATGGCATTCTTGTTCCTGAAACATGGAAATGAGTTTCTAACACAATTTCCTTTCCCTTTTACCAACAGCACGATTCATGTCTACATTTATTGTAAGGACAATATGATGAGTTTCTAGATGGGCAAGGTGGCGCACACCTGTAATCCCAGGGCTCAGAGGCTGAGACCAGAGAATCACAAGTCCAAAGCCGGACTCAGCAGTTTAGCGAGGCCCTAAGTAACTCAGGGACACACTGTCTCTAACCAAAATACATAAAGGGCTGGGGATGTGGCTCAGTGGTTGAGTGCCCCTGGGTTTAATTCCTGGTACCAAAAATAAAAAAAAAAAAAGTATCTACTCAATGAGATTAAGATTTTTTAATACATTTCCTTTTGCTACTTAGCATCAGGCAGGAATATGGGGCAGATTTCTATTGGCAAATTCTGAAAAGTTGCTACTCAAGACAAGAGAGGAGAGGCTGTGGATGCGGCTGCTGGTTTTTTGTTTAATTGTTTGTTTTTCCTAAAACTCTCCTCTGGAGAATTCCTATGGCCTCATTATGGGATGGGAATTTGACTGGAGGAGGCAATTCTGCTCTTTCTCTAGTACTCTATAAGAATTGAGGGCACAGAGAGGATGTTTAAGACAATGTGGTGTTAATGTCAGTTTTTAGCAGTGTGGAAGATTGTTTTAGTTTTAACTGGAAGCTGTTCAAAATCCCCCAAATTCCTCTGCTCCTTTTAGAAAAAGGAGACTTTTCCATCTAATATTGTCCTACATCATATTTGATTATTAACATCAGACATGTTGTTCAGCAAGGGTCCAGAAGGTTTGCATATGGGCAGCGGATGGAACTGGAAATGAGATCCCCTTGCCTTTGCGATCTCTTCTCCTTGGTAAACATTTAATGGTGTGGTGTCTCCTGTCTCCAATACTTTCTTGCAACCTGTGACGTGGGCTAAGGATAAAAATAGCTACTTGAAATGCCTCCAAGGTAACAAAAGGCAAAAAGAGCTGGAATTCTAGAGTTGAGAGCTGCTTCCGGAAATCCTCACAGATTAATGTAGCAGGGTGGGTGCTGAACAGCAGGAATGGGATTGGGCCAGGGACTCAAAAAGCAAGATTATAAGGGGGTGTGCCAAAGGCCTAAGGATCCCAGAACTGCTGGAGTTTAAGATTTGGAGTAACCATGGAAATCAGCCCCAGCTCTGCCAGTGGTGACAGCCCAGAGGCAGCTTGTCTTTGTCAGAGCAGGTGCCATGCTGTGACCCACCCCTGCCTTACCTCACTACCTCACACAAAGGAAGCTCAGAGTGTGGGGACAGAGGGTGTGATTGGAATTCACTCAGGAGCCAGGTCCAATGAGTAAGGAGCATAATGTGAATGAGCTTGAAAAGATAATCTTACCTAAGGTGATAGCTCCTTCTATACCCCTTTTTGCACAATAAACCCCCTCAGAAATATATGAGGGCATCGACACCCAAAAAAGAATGGAATGATAGGAGTCATGGGGCCAAATTTCTGGAAGTGGCAGATTCCCCATCCTTTTTGCTCTGCTAGAATGAGAGGGAGAGGGAGAAGCATTAACTACTTTAAAATACAGTGCCTGCCCCTAAGTCCACGTGTGCTTGGGGATGGGAGAGGAGGAGGAAATTGGTGAACTATTTTGGCTTCAATTAGTTTGGAATTGCACCAAAATGACAGTGCAAGCATCACATGACATAGCATGATACAGAAACATGAAGAAATAATGTCAGCTGCCTGGGAGTGACGGAAAGGTCAGTTCTGCAGTCCGCAGGTAAGCTGGCTTCCTGAACAAGCAGGTGCCTATAGATATCAAAGAAGGTGGTATTTCAGCAGAGAGAGCAGCCAGCTGGGCTTGGGGGTATGGGAGCCCATGGGCTGTTCTGTAACGGCCCCATAAATTGGCAAGGTTGAGCTAGGAGCCATGGGTGGGGTGTGGGGGGGGGGGTGGGTCTGAAATGTCGGCAAAGAATTGGGACAGTTTTGCTCTTTCCTCTGAAATCCCAGCACATGCCACATCAGACTCCATGATATCCAGAACACTTCAGAAATCCCAGTGAGAGACACAGAGAAATTAAGTCTGATTTTAAAAGAAAAAAGAGATTTTAGAGTTCTAGCACAGAAGATATAAGAAGGTGTGAGACAATCCCTGGGTGCTAGAAACCACAGTGGCATCTGGGTTCACATTCTTCCACACATTTAGACCCTGTGTGGAAAAGATAACCTACACATTTAAAAATCTCCTATTTGCATTGTTTTAAAGTATTGAGAGGAAAAGTAAACTAGATAGGTCCTTTTAGGAGACAGGATGGCCTCTCATTTCCTGGCCAGTGGTTGGGAGCAGCTGTGCTGGTACTACCTGTTATCATGGACATGCTGGAAGGTAATGAGGAAAATTACTTGTGCTATTGATGCAAGAAATAATAAGGCCTTTGGCTGGGCGCTTTTCTGAGCCCATGTTGAGTGAGCAATGGGGAAGACATTCAAACTGGGGTCACTGGATATCATGGGGACACTTGGGGTTATCTGAGGCTGATGCTAGCCATAAGTAACAGAACACACAGCTTAAAGACAGCTGATTTGAAAGGGACTTTGTTTGAATGGCCTCCTGTTCTCCCTGAGAGTGCAATTCTTGCTCTGGAGTTAGGACAGTGGCCAAATGGACGACATGTGACAGTGGGCAGGTGAAACCCACAGCAGTCTAGTGGTAACCTGTACCCAGCTCGGGAGGAGACACAAGGGGCCACGTGGGGTTGCACTTGGGAACAGAATGGACAAGTGGGAGCTGCAGGAAGCAGACTTGGTAGCTGCCAGAGTGTTGTAGGGACGGATGAAACAAGTCTCCAGAGATAGCAGGAAATAGTTTTATATGACTGCAGTCAGTTCAGAGGGTACAACCTTTGCTGTAATCAATGTCCCTGAGCCCCAAGTTCAGGTAGTTTCAGAACTTTATACCCAGCGTATAAGGGGAGGGGCTCAGAAGTTCACAGTCTGCAGAAGTTCACACAAAAGCAACTTGTTTTTTTTCCCCACTGTTCTAGGCAAGTTAACACTTCAAGGACAGCACCTGAGGAGAGAGCTTCTCCCTTCTTTCCTCCCCCCCCCCCACAGCTGTTACCATGGAGTCCAATTAGTAACATCTTTTATCTTTGAAATGTAAACATTTCTATGATGCTCAGGCCCAAGGCCAGAGGCCTTGTTAAAGAATCTGTCTTTCCTACCACACTTTGCATTTGCAAACACATTTCTATAAAATATTATAGTTACTACACTAGATAGTCCATAAATGGTTGTGAAAAAACTAGTAAAGGGGCATTCAGCACCTGGAGTGCTGATATCTTTCAGGCCAGTGGCCATGTAAGAGAGCAACAGGAAATAGGAAGTTTAATTACATTGTAGAGACTCTTTTGCCAATAGTCCTAAGATCAATTATAGTGCATATTTCTGGAGAAGCTTAACTAAGATTTTCTGTGGAGGATGAGGTGACTGTTGATTCCCACAGGAAGATGTGGTTGGCAGAGTTGAATAACTCCACAGAGGAGTGAAACCCACCAGTCAAGGATAAGCAGGAACCTGCCTGGGCCCCTGGAAAAGGCCTGCTGTCTGGCAGGGTCCTTATCTGTGGGTGCAGAGCGAGCAGGGGAGCTTGCAACCAGGTCCCATGCGGCTCTCTGGATTTCACAAGCTGTCCAGGCAGCACATGACATCAGGCTTCCTTTGAGGTCTTAGACCCCCAGGATCCTTCGCCCACATAGCAGTAGACCCAGAGGCCGGGGGCCCAGGAGGCTTAGTGAACAGCTTAGGATGCTGCAGCTTTGTACCCAGCCTTTCTCTCAGGGTGACAGTCATTGCTACCACTCCTAGGAGGCGACTGTCTCCTCGTGTGTCCCTCTCCTTTCCTCAGATAGGAAAATCTTTCTCTGGCCCCCAGAGACTCCCTCTCAGATCTCAGGCAGAGCCGGCTCATCCCACGGCTCATCTGGAGGAGTGGGAGTTCTTTCATTGGTTCGCCTCTTTTCTCTGAGGGCTCCCTGCTGCCCCCGTGAGGAGGAAGTGGGTATGGCCCAGGGGCCCGCAACCACCGGTGCTCATCCGTAGGCCAATGCAAGATTACGCGGAGCCGGGAGGCACAACTGTGGAGTGAAACGTCTGCGAGCTTCAAGTCAGACCCCGAGGTGAGATGGGCATGTTTTAATCCAAGAACCGACAGAAGGATACGGAAAATAAATCCAGGGACATTTCTCCTAAGCTTTTGTCATTTAAAATCCCAGTCCTCAGCCAGAGGAAGGAACACAAAAGGAACTTGCACCTGACTGACACCTGATCACCCACCCTAATGGGTCACCTGACCCCAATACAAGGAACCCCGGGAATTGCCTTTCTGCTCCACCCTAAACGAAGCCTATATAACCCAGACTTTTGCTTCAGCCCTTCGCCATTTTTTTTTTGCCCCTAGAATGAGCCGCCTCCGGGTTCCACCAATTGACTACGCTGCTAAATACTGAATAAAGTAAACCCTGATCCGAGGTTTGCTTCCCAGCGTTGTCCTAACTCAGACTAACCACGGAGGTTGGCTTGGATGTAGAAAGCATTTTTGCCAAACAGTTTCAGGTGAGGAACTTAAGGGAACTGGGGACAGTTTTTGCAATACACAAAGAAGAGATATCAAGACTGATTGCCCCATAGCCAGATGCCGTGGCACATGCCTCTAATCCCAGCAACTCCGGGAGGCTGAGGCAGGAGGATCCCATGTAGGAGGCCAGGCTGGACAACTAACTTTGTGAGATCCAGACTCAAGGTAAAATGAGAAGGGCTGGGGATATGGTTCAGTGGTACAGTGCCCCGGGGTTCAATCCCCAGTACTGTGAAAAAAAGAAAAAAAAGAAGCCAAGCCCTGTTGTGTCCTGCACTGCTTAAGGGGCGGTGGTACATTAGAGGAGCTTGGAAACATTCTGTCCACACGTCTGAACTCAATGAAGTTAAGCCAATTTTGGATTCAATTTAGGTTCCTGGATGCCAGACCTTAGAGGCACGAGAGTCCTGGTTGTTAAAAAGTTGAGAGTCATCTTGTTCTCTTCCATGTCCTCATGCGCCTTTTCCCCACCAAAGACTCCAAGTTGTGTCTCAACTCTGTTCTCTCTCCTGAGAACCAGACCCACCATCCACTGTCCACTGAACAAGAGCCCAGGACACCCAGGGGTGCCTCCTTCAAGATGGCCCAGCCACCCTCACCGTCGTCCTCCACTCTGACCCTCCGCGCATTCTTCCTGGCACCTCTCTAGGACTTGCTTCTCCTGCTGACCGGTGAGCAAGCTGGGCAGAACTTCTTCCTGAAGCATCCTCATGTGGCTCTCCTTGGTTCAGGCCCTGCTGCCAGGCTCTGGTCCAAATTCCCTTTGTCCTTTGAGGGGTCTCTAGCTCCTTCCCCTTCCTCCTTTCCTACCCTGTTCACAGTCCACAGCACTTGGTTAATGCAGAGCAGAGCAGGCCCCGTCCTGCTGAAAGTCTTTTGAGGCTCCCTGCAGACTCAAAATGAAGTCTGAATTCCTTCCCCACCTTTCATGGACTTGCCCCCATGGTCTATAGCAGGAGGCAGGAAGGAGACAGCCGGCAACACGCCAGAAACTGTCCATTGCCTCCTCAAAGGACTTCCCCTCCCTTTCTTCCCTGCTGCCATACCCCATAACCCCATTTTGTTCAGATCTCTGATTTCTTCTGATCTCAGGAATGTAGATCCAGACTTGGTGTGAGGAGGGCCTGGTGGCCCAGTGTTGGACAGTAAGGTGGAAGGGGACATCTGTTGGAAACTCCTGATTAAGTTTTTTTTCTATCAGCTAAGAGGAAGGTAAATGAGGCACAAAGGTCTACCCTCCTCCACCCCGCACTTCTCTTCCTTGACTAAGATGTGAGTAAGCTGGGCATGGTGGCGCATACCTGTAATCCCAGCACTTTGGGAGGCTGAGACAGGAGAATCGCGAGTTCAAGGCCAGTCTCAACAAAGGCAAGGCGCTAAGCAACTCAGGGAGACCCTGTCTCTACATAAAACACAAAATAGGGCTGGGGAGGTGGCTCAGTGGTGGAGTGCCCCTGAGTTCAATCCCTGGTACCAAAAACAAAAACAAAAAAACCCCCTCTAAGACACAAATTTGTAAGAACTCTTTTTTCCAAAGTGAAAATAATTATTTTAATCCAGTTTATAAAAGTAACAAACTAGCACTGAAGGATAAGACAATACTAAAAGCATAAAAAATAAACAATTCTACCACCTAGAGATAAGCCCTATAATTCCCCCAGACCGTATTCTATTGCTGTTTTGGTTTGTTTTGTTTTTGGGGTGCTGGGGATAGAACCTGGGCCCTGGTGCCTGCTAAGCACGTGCCTTACGGCTGAACTACATTCCCAGCCTCTGTTGCTATTTCATAACCTTTTAAAAACTTAAAACTATAATGTGGACCACTTTCCATGTCTACAAGTATAGATCAATATCCTCTTGTGTAATTTGTGTGGGGTGTTTGTTGTTAGGATCCTGGACAGTGTGTGTAGCCAACTTGCTATTTGGGACCATTTGGATCGTCTTTGGTTCCCCTCTATTATGGCAGTGCATCCCTGTGGAATCTGTTAGAATTATGGAAACACAAGTTAAACTTGCTGAATCAAACAAGGTAAATCGTTGCTTATGTACATGAAACAGCCAAGGGAAGTCTCTGGCTTGGGGCATGAATGGCTCTAGGACTTTGCGCTCTGAATTCTCTGGCTAGTTATTCCCCTCATGGTGACAATATAGCTGCTAGAGCACTAAGCAGGCACCTATCTTCTCATAAGAAAGAACAATTTTTTAAAAATAATCAGTTCTTAGAAAATCCCCACAATAAAATCTCATTTACTTTCATTGACCTGGTGTTATAGTTGGATCTGGTATGTCTCCCAAGGGTTCATGTTTTGAAAGCATGGTTCCCAAAGCAGCAAGGTTTAGAGGTAGGGCTTTTGGGGAAGTGACTAGACCCTGAGGTCTCTGACCTCATCTGTGAATTAATTAATCTACTGATGGATAGTAATTTGAATAGACGACTGTAGGAAGTGGGATGCAGCTGCAGGAAGCAGGTCACGGGGAATGGGTTCCTGGCCTTTCCCTTTCCCCTCTCTCTGTTTCCCAGCTGCCGTGAGCTGAGCAGCTTTCCTCTGCTGCACCCTTCTGTCATGAAGTTTCTGCCTTGGAGCCTGCTGACCACGGACCTTAAGCAAAACAAACCTTTCCTTCTCTCATTGATTCTTGTCAGGTATTTTGGTCACAGTGACAAAAAGTTGACCACACCCTTGACTTGAGTCAGAGCAGTCACCTGGCTCCCTGGAAGAGGCCTGGCTAAGGATAAGGTGCAGGACCACCAAACCATGTGTGCTGTGACAGTGGGGCAGAGGGCTTTCTGAGGACACCTGAGCTCCTGTGCGGGGAGGGCAGAGGGTACTGGGTAGGGATGCATGGTGTCCTCACATACATCTTTGAATACACAAGGCATCCTCACCAAGGCAGTATTTCCTGAGAAAGTACCCCCAAAAGGACAGTAGACTTGACAGATATGCTCATGTGCTATGTTCCTCCAGAGTCCCAAAGGACTGCAGTCTACCATTTTAAGGGGAGAGGAATAGAATGATGTCACATTGTGTGTGTGTTGCTGGAGATTGAATTCAAGGCCTCACATATGATAGACAAACTCTCTACCACTGAGAGACACCCTCCATCCTCATGCTGCTCTTTGGTTTGGATATCGTATTAGACAGGGCTCTTGAGAGAAACAGGGTGCGTCTATGTGTGCGTGCACACATGTGTATTTATAAGGGTGCTAATGCCATTGATGAGGGCATCGCCTTTATGACCTAGTCACCTTGCAAAGGCCCCACCTCCTAAAAACATCACCTTGGGGGATAGGCTTTCAATATATAAGTTTGGGAGGACACAAAATTGAGATATGTATCTGCACACACATACACAGAGAGATTCAGATACACATGCACACACTCATGCATGTGCATGTGAGCACACACACGCAAACTTATAAGGAATTGACTCATGATTACAGGCAAGTTGGCAAGCTGGACCCCAGGAAAGCTGCCAGCTTATGACCCAAGAGCTGATGTTTCAGATCAGGAAAAGGCAGGAAATGACCATTATTCCAGCTCCAAGGGGCAGGCAGAAAGACTTCCCTTTTCTGGAAGGAGGGTCAACTTACTAGTCTATTTGAACCTTCAACTGAATAGATGAGGCCCACCCATGCTGGGAAGGGCAGTCTGCTTTATTCAGTCTACCCCTTCAAATGTTGATCTCATCCAGAAACACGCTCACAAGCATACCCTAAATAACATTTGACCAAATAGTTGAACACCCTGGCAAATATTTGCACACCAGGCAAGTTGTCACTTAAAATTAACCATCATAGACATGTGATGAGCTTCTCGTGGGTGTGGAAGACTCGGCAGACACTTTGGAAAAGGATTTTTGTCTACTTCAGGCCAGATTAAAATGGTGACCCTCAGCTTCCTCTGCCACTAAGAGGAATGGGAACTGTGTGTCCATTCATTCACTCTCTTCTCCCCTCTGACCAGAACGAGGTTTTGCCCCCATTTGGGATAAAGTTCATGCATCTGCTATGTATTCCATTTGTTACCTCCCACTTCTCTCTAACCTAGCCGGCCTATCTTTGTGGGCTTCGGAATGCTTCGTGAACACTGTGCTTAGAGCACGTAGGCTGCCCTGGCAGTGGCTGGGGACAGGAGCTTAGTGGAGGGCACCCCGTGCCAGCTCGTCAGGAAGGGGATGTGGAGGCCAGTTTGGGCCTCAGGAGCCAGCCTCAGCCATGTCTTATCCTTCGCTGTGGAGGGCTGGCAGGGCTATCCCCTGCGTCTCCATGCACTGTCATTTCCACTCTTTCTAAGGCTGGCATCAATCTGAGGTCGCAGGTCCCCTGGGCGGGCCAAGTGCGGCCGGGTTCTCCCAGGCCCATGGCTGGGCGGCCTGCTCGGACGACCCCTGGTGGTGTCGCTGGACAGCGCTTTCCGTACAACACGGGCGCGCAGCGCCTTCTGCCGGCAGATGGCCGTTCCTTTATTTTCTTCGTATCTTGGCTTGCCATTGGGAGGAACTGACCACATGCCGGTTTCAGATTTGAGAAAGCTGAGGCACAGAGAAGTTACTTTGTCCGAAGAAGGGATATGGATCCGGGCTTTTTGACTGCAGAGTCTGCGTTAGGTCGAAACAGCTAGTATGAGCTCCAGTTAGGACCACGAACATGTCGCATGCACAAAGGATTCCCCGCTGCCCAGCTGATGTAAAATTGCTCCAGAGAACTGGGACTATCCCTGGGTATTTCATTTTTGGAAGATCGTGAGCAAACTGCAGTATTCTCATATTTTATGAGGCATTCTAAATCCAGTTGTGTGAGGAATAATGGAAAGAATGGGGTGTTTTAGCCCAGAGAAGGACTAACACCAAAGGGCTGTGTAGGGAAAGGGTACTGGAATGCCTCAGATTCTATGGTGGAGACTGTAGGCAGGCATGTTTCTGCAATCCAGAATGTTCCACTGGCCAGTGTTGCCTTCCAAAGAAACAGCCTCTTGACATGGATGTGCCTGCTCAGGGACTGGGCAGGAAGGAGGGAGTGCTAAACAGCGCCTGTGTTGCTGCTTGCTGGCAGTTACAAAAGCATTTGGACAGAAGCGAGAAGCCCCATGCAGGTGCTTACAGACTCTTTGGGAGGTGCAGGAGCAGGAAGCACAGCCAGCCCTGTCAGGTGGGGATTGGCAGGGGGGCTCACTGTATCGGAGCACACATGGACATTGCACAGGGCCCTGTCTTGGTCCTGGTGCAGTGCTGAACCCCAGGTACAGATACCCCTGAGAGGTGGAAACGGAGGCACAAGGGTGTAGAAGAGGGTACCATGGTCTGGGTTCTCCAGGAGGCTAACCCTGAATGGGAGTTAGGGGAGCAAAAGATTCACTGTGGAGCAACACCAATGAGGAAAAGGAGGGAACACAGAGGTGGCTGGGAAGAACTGATAAACTGAGATGCGGATCCATGACACTCATCTCTAGCAGCCCAGTGGCCCTCGGAGTTGATGCTGCTCATCAAAGGAGCCCCCAAGGGAAAATGGCCAGGCCAATCCTGTACCCTCATATTGCTCAGCCACTAGCTGGAGTGGAGAGAAGATGATGACTTTGATGACTTTGTCCTTAGCTTAAAAGCTGAGGCAAACTCTGAGGAAACTAGCAGCCAGACACCTTCAGCTAGCTATCTCCTTGTGGTTGGGCAGTGGCCTTCCTTCTGACACACTGCCTGTTCCTGTCCGTAGTCAGTGGTGGAGCCAAGCCTGAAGCCAGAGCTCATGGCCCACTGCCCAGGGCTTTCCTTCTGGTTCGCCCTCCTAAGGTGACTCTTTTGGTCACCCAGTGAGGACCCAGTGAGCCCTGGACCTCCTTCTTAAGGTAGTTCTGTCCTTCAGGCCACATCTACAGAGATGGCTTCTGGCGGCCAACAGTGCTCAGAGTCATGTGCAATTTGGTTTGACCACCAGGCAAAGTTCAGAATGGAGGCAGTTGGACAGGAAGGCCACTGTTTTAGTCTGCTTTTCCACTGCTATGACTGAAAGACTTGACAAGAACAAGTTGTGGAGGAAACAGTTATTTAGGGGCTCATGGTTTCAGAGGTCTTAATCCATAGACAGCTGGCTCCATTCCTTGGGGTTTGAGATGAGGCAGAACATCATGGTGGAAGAGTGTAGAGGAAGGAAGCAGCTTGCATGATGATCAGAAAGCAGACAGAGAGACTAAGCTCAGCTTACCAAATATATACCCCAAATATATACCCACACCCCCAATGACTCACCTCCTCCAGCCATATCCTATCCACCCTCAGTTACCACTCAGTTAATCCCTATCAGGGGATTAATTAACTGATTAGGTTAAGGCTCTCACAACCCAATTATTTCACCTCTAAACCTTTTTGAATTGTCTCACATATGAGCTTTTGGGGGACACCTCACATCCAAGTCCTAACAGCCACCTTCCTCCTTCAGGGTGGCCTTGACAGATTTGAGCTTCTTGCTCATCTTGAGCCCCATTCTTGTCCCCAGTCCATGCTCTGTGCTGGTTGCCCTATGGGCTCTCAGCCTTTCTGTCCCCACTGGTATCTGTCTCTTTGTCTTCTTGGACACCAGTGATATCCAGGAATAAATGCTGATCACAGGTGGAGCTGGAGGTCTCATCCCCACTTTCCTCTGGCTCAGGGTTCCCACACTGTTTGGAGAGGGGCCTGGTCATCTATATGAGTTGACAGGAGGGCTGACAAGTGGCTCATCTGAGCATCCTTGGTTGGGTCAGGGTTGCCCCTGGATGGCCAGGGCGGCCCTTCCCCTCTATGCCATCCCTTCACTCCTTGCTAGTCTTTATCCTGAGACAGGCACAGCATTGACAGTCACTCGGCACCAGAGTTCATCTCCCTAAAATGCTAAAAATAAGCCAAATCTGCGCATGTGTGATTCTCACACCCAGATACCCTGATGGGGTTGGTGCAGCTCAAGAAGAGGTCATCCCTGAACCTCCACTCCAGCTTCTGAGAGCTTTGACTTCCCAGGTAGGACTCTGAGAAGATCCAGGCAGCTGGCAGTGGAGGTGACGGGGCCCTTGGGCAGGGAAGGACCATCAGCTTCCCCTTTGCTCCAGGCATCATCTACCCAACCTGAGCCTGGAAGGATTTTTCCCCATCAGGTGTTGGGGCTTTCCCATTTCACAGTGGACAAGGAGGGCCAGAGCACATGACAGAGAATTGTCCAAGGTCATCTAGCAGTGGTTATCTGCTCTGGTATCCAGAGTCCTGACAACTAGTCTGGGTGTTAAAAATGCCAGATCAAATTGCCCACCTGTAGCAAATTGCTTCCGAATTTGCCTAGCTAGTTTCTTCTCTGCTGAGCTTGAGCTAGGATGTCCAAGTCACTGAGCACCTACTGTGTGTGAGGTGCCATGCTGGGTACTGGGCACATGAAAAGAAACAAGGTGTATGCCTATAATCCCAGCAGCTGGGGACGGTGAGGTAGGAGGATTGCAAGTTCGAGGCCAGCCTCAGCAACTTAGAGAGGCCCTAAGGACTTCGTGAGACCCTGTCTCAAAATAAAAAATTGAAAAAAAAAGGGGGGGCTGAGGATGTGGCTCAGTGATTAAGTCCCCCAGGTTCAATCTCTGGTAAAAAAAAAAAAAAGAAAAGACAAGAAAGCAAAAAAGAAAGAAAGAAATGAAAGAAAGAAAGAAGGTGGTCTGCCAACCGTGCATGTGTTAAGGCTTGTCCGAGGCACAGATGAACTCTGGAAGCATGCGAGTCTGCTTCATGTTGCTTTATTTATGTGTTCCCTGGCATGTTTGCGTTTCTTCCATTCAGCCACCATCCTGACAATCTTATTCTTGGCTCCCAGTAAGCGTTTTGCAACCGGTGCCAGTTTCCCCCACAAGGCTGTGAGGAAAGTAGGAATGTTCCCCAGGGGGTGGTCCCCTCTGCAGAGCTAGGATCTCAGCCCAGTTGGCACCCATTGGCTTTGCTGAATCAAGCCTGTTTTGTTTTGTTTTGGTTTGGTACCTGGGATTGAACTCAGAGTTACTTGACCACTGAGCCACATCCCCAGCCCTATTTTGTGTTTCATGTAGAGACAGGGTCTCACTGATTTGCTTAGTTTCTTGCTGTTGCTGAGGCTGGCTTTGAACTAGTGATTCTCCTGTCTCAGGTTCCCAAAGTGCTGGGATTACAGGCGTGCACCACCCACGCCCAGCCAAGCCTGTTGTTTTGACAAGAGTTAAAGGACACAAGAAACCCAAGGTGACTTGAAGCCTTTGCACAAACTTATCCTGATGAGACTCCCACCTGGGGATGGGCAGCCAGTCCCCACCTGGGTAAACAGGGCAATTTGCCTTGAAGGCCCAGGCCATCCTAGGCATCTTTGTATCTTTGTGGGAGTGGAGCAGAGGACAGAGGTGTGCAGGGGGAGCTGCCACCACCCTCTGTACTGCCCTGGGGACTCCAACTAACATCTGCTTACTGTCAGGGGACTGAAGTACAGAAAGTCCCACTGGCTTAGGGTTATCAAATTTAGCAAATAAAAATACAGGACAAGCTGAGCATGATAGTGTATGCCTATGGTACCAGCTATTTGGGAGACTGAGGCAGGAAGATTAATGAGCCTGGGGATTTGAAGGCCAGCCTGAGACAACATGGTGAGACCCTATCTCTTAAAAATAAAATTCCCTTTGGGCTGGGTGTAATTCAGTGGTAGAGCACATGCTTACATGTATGAAGTCCTGGGTTTAATCCCTAGCATCAAAAGGAGGAGGAAGAGAAGGACCCAGGATGTCTGATTACATTTAAATTTCAGATCAACAACTGATTTTTTTTTCTATAACTATTTCCCAAATATTGCATAGGATTTACTACACTACAAAATTAGATGTTATTGGTTGTTAGAAAAGGCAGTCAGGAAACATTTGGGCAGAGACCTGAGTGAAACCTGGGGCAGGGGTAACAGGCAGGGCAGGTCTAGGGGAAAGGGTGTCAGCAAAGGGAATAGCAGGTGCTACAGTCAGGCATGGTTCAGGAACCACAAAAGGTCCATGTGGTATGGTCTCAGGTTTCAGAGTGAGCTTATTAAAATGAAGATTCTGGGCTAGTGGACTGGGCAGGCCTGGGATTCACCTTTCTACACAGCTCCCTGCATCTCTTACTCTCTAGTCCTTCGCAGACATTCCACATACAATCCAGGGGTTAAACTCTCAATCCTGGGCTCAGAGCTGGGAAGTCCCTCAAAGGCCATCTGGTGCAAACCCTCTGATTACTGATGAGAAGCTGTGTTCTATGGGTCACTAAGGACCTGGGCCAAAGGGTTTGGTCTGAGGAAAGTGTGGCTTTTCTGTGCCACAGCTGAATGCCCATCTTTAGTTCTGGGTATTTCTGAAAGAGTCTGAGTCACGGGTGCTGGTTTTGGAGAAGCCCCCATCCACTCCCCAATGCCTGTCACTTTGTAGTTAGGGACTTCCTGCTCAGGCGAATCTTGCAGCTCTGGCCCAAGGTGGTCACCACCTTCTAGCTCCCTATCCCCTTAAATTTAGGAAATATTTGCAGGTCTAATTTGAGTCCTTTTTCTAGAGCTCAAGTACATTTCTTCTGATCTGAAAGAACATGAGGGAGAGAAAGAATGATCTGAGCTATTCTTGGAGTGCTAGCCTCAGAAAGCTCTTTACCCTTCCCTTCTCCAGGTAGGACAATTTCTCCTAGACCTCTGATCCTTCCCAAGGAAACTGCTCTCTAGCAAGCCCACCCCATCCTGCCCTACCATGGCTTCTGAGAACCATGGGGCCTGCAGAGACCTGGGCCCCACGGATCTCTGTCTCTGCCAGGGTCCCTTTCATCACTTTGAGCCTCCTCCCAGGCTGTGGGTCAACGAGCAGGAGGAACAGTGGCAAGAGGAGGAGCAGAGCTGGGCTAAGAGGAGCCACACTGCTCTGTTCTGTGTCCTGGGACAGAAGAGCAGCTCTTCCACAGACTGGCTGGCCCTGCCCTGGCTCCCATCCTCTTCTGAAGGATCTACACTGGGCCAAGAGCACCCTCAAGTGAGAGAGAGAGAGAGAGAGAGAGAGAGAGAGAGAGGGAGAGAGAGAGAAGCGAGACAGGAAGTGATCTCATTGTCCTAAACCACAGAGAGGGAGGGTCCCCACAG